>ML823365.1:48913-69687 GCA_009831015.1 Picea engelmannii | reverse complement strand
TTCTAGATTTCCCCCAAGATGGAATGATGTTGTTCAAGATGTACTTGTGCTTTTGCAAGACGAAAAGCTAGCATGTACTAGATTTTACCCATGGTGGAATGATGTTGATCGAAAAGAGCTTGTGCTTCTACAAGATGGAAAGTAAGCATGCTCTAGATTTCCCCCACGACAGAATTTTGTTCGAGATGAACTTGTGCTTGTGTAGGAGGGAAAGCTAGCATGCACTGGCAACCCCCCACAGTGGAATTATGTTGTTCAATATGTGTGTGTGCTTGTTCATATCCAAGAGGGAAAGCCAAGATATGATATCTTTCCACCATGATGGAATAATTTTGTTTGAGATGCATTTGTGCTTGTGTAAGAGGGAAATATAGCATGCTCTAGATTTCCACCATGGTGTAATGATGTTGTTCAATATTTTTTTTTTCTTTTGGAGGAGGGAAAGCTAGCATGCACTAGCTTTTCTTTGCAGTGCAATGATGTTGTTCAAGATGTGCTTGTTCTTGTGAAACAGGGAAAAATAGAACTAGCTATCTTTCCCCCATGGTCAAATGATGTTGTTTGAGATTCTATTGTTCTTGTACAAGAGGGAAATCTAGCACACGATAGATTCCCCCCATGGTGGCATGACGTTGTTAGAGATGCATTTTTTCTTGTGCAAAAGGGAAATCTAGCACGCGGTAGATTTTTCCCATAGTGGAATGATGTTTTTCGAGATGTGCTTGAGTTTTTGCAAGAGGGAAAGCTAACACACGCTAGTTTTCCCCCACATTGGAATGATGTTTTTCAAGATACACTTATGGTTGTACAAGAGGGAAAGCTACCATGCATTAGCTTTGCCCCACTATGGAATGATGTTGTCTGAGATGCATTTTTTCTTGTGCAAGACAGAAAGCTAGCACACACTAGCTTTCCCCCCCAGTTGAATGATGTTGTTCGAGATACGCTTTTTATTTTGCAAGAGGGAAATCTAGGATGCACTAGATTTCCCATGGGTGGAATGACATTTTTTGATATGTGTTTGTACTTGTGAAAGAGGTAAATATAGCACACGCTAGATTTCCCCAATGGTGGAATGGCATTGTTCAATGTGTACTTATTCTTGTGGAAGACGGAAAGGTAGGAAACAATGGAATGATGTTGTTTGAGAAGAAATTGTGCTTGTGCAAGACAGAAAGATATCACATGGTATTTTCCCCCATGGTGGATTGATGTTGTTCGATATGCACTTGTTCTTGTGAAAGAGGAAAAACTAGCATGCGCTAGATTTCCCCCGACATGGAATGATGTTGTTCGATATGCACTTGTTATTTTGCAAGAGGGAAATATAGCACACATTAGATTGGCCCCATGGTGGAGTGCTTATGAAAAATGGAAATATAGCATGATATAGCTTTCCCCCATGATGGAATGATATTTTTCAACATGCACTTGTGCCTTTGAAAGATGAAAATGTAACATGTGTTTGTTTTCTCCCATGATGGAATGAAGTTGTTTGAGATGAACTTGTGCTTGTGAAGGAGGGAAATCTAGCACGTGCTAGCTTTCCTACTTGGTGGAATGATGTTATTTGATATGTTCTTGCACTTGTGAAATATGGAAAGATAGAATACTAGAATAATTTTGTTCGAGATTTGATTTTTTTTATGCATGAGGGAAAGATATCATGCACTATATTTCTCCCACTGTGAAATGATGTTGTTCGAGATGTTTTTGTTCTTATGCATGTGTAAGAGGGAGATATAGGATGTGCTATATTTCCACCACAATTAATTAATGTTGATTGAGATGTGTTTGTGCTTGTGCAAGAGTGAAAGCTAGCATATGCTATCTTTCCACCACGGTCAAATGAAGTTGTTTGAGATACGCTTGTTCTTATGAAAGATAGAAAGATATAATGGGTTAGCCTTCCTCCTTGGTGGAATGGTGTTGTTCAAGATGTGTTTGTGCTTGTTCAAGAGGGAAAGATAGAATGTGATAGATTTCCCCCTTGGTGTAATGATGTTGTTCAGGATGTGCTTGTGCTTGCGCAAGAGGAAAATATACCATGCGTTAGATTTCCCCCATGGTGGAATGATGTTTTTTGAGATAATCCTATGCTTCTGCAAGAGTGAAAGGTAGCACATCCTAGATTTCCACTATAGTGTAATGATGTTGTTCAATATGTGTTTGTTGTTGTGTAAGAAAGAAAGATAGCATGCACTACCTTTACCCCATGGTGGAATGATGTTGTTCTAGATGCACTTGTGGTTGTGAAAGAGGGAAATATAGCATGAGAAAATTTCCCCCCATGGTGGAATGGTGTTGTTTGATATGCACTTGTGCTTATACAAGGGATAAAATTGTCATGCTCTAGCTTTCCCCACAATGGAAAGTTGATATTCAATTTTCACTTGTGCTTGGGAAATAGGGAAAACTAACACATGCTAGCTTTCCCCCATGATGGAATAATGTTTTTCAAGATGCGCTTGTGCTAGTGCAAGATGGAAAGTTATTACATGCTAGCTTCCCCCATGATGGAATGATGTTGTTCAAGATGCACTTGTGCTTGTGCAAAAAGGAAATCTAGCACACACTAGACTTCCCCTACATTGAAATGATGTTATTCAAGATGCATTTGTGCTTGGGAAAAACGGAAAACTAGCACGTGATAGATTTCCCCCATAGTGGAATGTTGTTGTTTGAGATGCGCTTGTGCTTCTGCAAGAAGGAAAGCTAACACGCACTAGCTTTCCTTCATAGTGGATACATGGTGTTTGAGTTGTGCTTGTGTTTGTGTAAGAGGGAAATACAACACATGTTAGCTTTCTGCCATAGTGAAATGATCTTTGAGATGCACTTGTTCTTGTTCAAGAGGGAAATTCAATACACGCTAGCTTTCTGCTATGGTAGAATGATGTTGGTCGAGATGTGCTTGTGCTTGTGCAAGATTAAAAGCTAGATCACATTGGTTTTCCTCCATGGTGGAATGATGTTGTTCGATATGAATTTGTGCTTGTGCAAGAGGCAAAGTTAGCATGTGCTAGCTTTCCTCCATAGTAAAACGATGTTGTTTGATATGCACTTGTGTTTGTGTAAGAGGGGAATTTAACATGTGCTATATTTCCTCCATGGTGGAATGATGTTGTTTGATATGTGTTTTTTCTTGTGCAAGATGTAAATATAGCATGCGTTATCTTTTCTTCATGGTAGAATGATGTTCAAGAGTTGCTTGTGCTTGTGCAAGAGGGAATTCTAGCACACACTAGTTTTCTTTTATGGTGGAATGATGTTGTTCAAGATGTGTTTGTTCTTGTGCAAGAGGGAAAGCTAGCATGCACTAGCTTTCCTCCACAATGGAAAGATGTTTTTCAAAATGTGCTTATGTTTGTGCTAGAAGGAAAACTAGCATGTACAAGTATTCCTTCATTGTGCAATGTTGTTGTTTTTGTGCTAGAAATAAATATTTCCTTCACAGTGTAATGATGTTGTTGGAAATGTGTTGGAAGGAAAACTAGCACAGGTTAGCTTTCCTTCATGGTGCAATATTGTTGTTGACAATGTGCTTGTGCTTATCTTATCAGGAAAGCCAAAGGAAAGCTAGCAGGTGCTAGCTTTCCTTCACGTGCAATATATTTCTTGGTAATTCACTTGTGCTTGTACTAGAAGGAAAGCTAGCACATGCTAGATTCCTTCATGGTGTAATGTTGTTGTTGGAAATGCGCTTGTGGTTATTCTATAATGAAATCTAGCGTGCAGTGGATTTTTCTGATAGTGGAATGTTGTTCTTGAAAATGCATTTCTATTTGTGCAAGAAAAAAGGCTAGCAGGAGCTAGCATTCCTTCATAATGTAGTGTTGTTGGAAATGTGCTTATTATTGTGCTAGAATAGAAGAAATATTGCACTATATTTCCTTCATTGTGCAATGTTGTTGTCAGCAATGATGTTGTTCTTTTGCTAGAAGGAAATTTTTTCTCAATGGTGCAATGTTATTGTTGGAAAAGTACTAAAAGTAAAGCTAGTAGGTGTTAGCTTTCCTTCATGGTTCAATATTGTTGTTGGCATTATGCTTGTGGTTATGCTATAAGGAAAAATAGCAGGCGATAGATTTATTTCATGGTGCAATATTGTTGTTGTAAATTTTCGTGTGCGTATGCTATAAGAAAAGATAGTAAGTGCTATATTTTCTTTACGATGCACTATATTTCTTGGAAATGCACTTATGCATGTACTAGAAGAAAATATAGTATGTTCTAGATTTCATTTGTGTATGTATTAGAAGGAAATATAACATGTGATAGATTTAATTGAAAATGCAATGTTATTGTTGGCAATGTGCTTGTGCTTGTGCTTGTACTAGAAGGAAACATAGTATGTGCTAGCTTACCTTCACAGTGGAATATTATTGTTGGAAATGTGTATGTTCTTGTGAAAGAAGGAAATATATCAGATGATAAATTTCCTTCATGGTGTAGTGTTGTTGTTGGAAATGCACTTGTGCTAGTGCCAGATGAAAATATAGCATTTGTTATCTTTCCTTCAATTTGTAATGTGGTTGTTTTCGTGCTAGAAAGAAATTTTCCTTCACAGTGCAATGTTGTTATTGGAAATCCACTTGTTCTTATGCTAGAGGAAAGATAGCACCTGCTACCTTTCCTTCATGATGCAATGTATTTCTTGGAAATGCACTTGTGATTGTACTATAAGAAAAGCTAGCATGTGTTATCTTTCCTTTATAGTGCAATTTTTTTGTTGGAAATACACTTTTGATTTTCTTAGAAGAGAGGATAGCATGAACTAGCTTTCCTTAATAGTAGAATGTTGTTGTTAGAAATGTGTTGATTCTTATGCAAGAATAGCAGGAAATAGATTTCCTTCACATTGTAGTGTTGTTTTTGGAAATGTGTGAAACATGTGAAATGGGAGAATCCCAACATGAACTTGCGATAGAAATTGGCAAGTCCCAAGAAGCTTTGAAGCTCAGTTAGTGTGGTCAGGGATGACCAGTTATGAATGACCTATATCTTGGTTGGATCCACATGCACACCATGCTCATAAACAATGTAGCCTAGGTATTGGACCCTATTCATGCCAAAGGAGATTTTTTCCAAGTTAGCATATAGCTTGTGTTGTCGCAGAGTGTGAAGGACATGTTGAATATGCTGCAAGTGTTATACCCAACTCTTGTTGAAAATGAGGATATCATTTATATATACCACCACAAAATAATTGGTGAAAGGTCGCAATATATCATCCATCAACCTCATGAAAGTGGTTGGGGAATTCATCAAACCAAATCGCATGACCAACCATTCAAAAATACCCTCTTCGTACTTGAAAGTAGTCTTCCATACATCAATATGCTCTATTGGGACCTGGTGGTAGTCGGACCTCAAGTAAATCTTACTAAAGGAATTGGCTCCCTTGAGTTGGTCAATAAGTTTGTAAATTCATGGAATTAGGTATCAGTTCTAGACTACGATTTTTTTTAGGGCCTTGTAATCAATGTAGAGTAGCCAAGTCCCAACTTTCTTGTGCATGAGCATAATTGGGATTCTGCAAGGTGAGGATATTGGTTGGATGTGCCCCTTTTCAAGTAGTTATTGGATCTAATGCTTGATTTCCTCATTTTACATAAGATAATGGCGATATATTATCCCATTGGGTAGAGGTGCGTTGGGGGTCAAATCGATTGAATGCTTGACCTAACAATGCAGAGGTACCCAAGTGGGTGAGGAGAATATGACTTTGTATTCCTCCACGACCTTTTATACCTAATTCTACTATGTGGAGAGGCCCTGTGTAGAGGCCATGGATGTGGCCATGACATTTTGTTCACTTTGAAATAGAATCATAAAGAATACAAATTTTTCGATGACCTTCCTACATTGCTTAGCAGAGATCAAAGAAAATTGGGTAGTTGGAGCTACCTCTGGTATCTTGTACAATTGTATTCCTAAAGTAATAATAACACTATGAGGTCTAGACTCATATACACGTGATCTTTCCAAAAGGTTGGCCTAAAATAACATCACAAACTTGAAGGGGGGAAATATCACACAATACCTCATCCTTGAATGGATTGATGTCATAGGGAAGGATAAATTGTTAGCTAACGTAGATATATCTCCCTTAGTGGAGCCACCCAATGGTGTAAGGATGAATATGTGGTTTTTTTAGCAAGTCCAATTGCTTGGTGACCTCTGTTGAGATGAGGTTCTTTTGACTTATGTTATAGATAATGAAGTGTAGCAGAGCACCCTTCACCCACATATGCAAGTAGAAAAGGATCTCACCTTCCTCCAGTTACTTGGGTTCACTTGGTTGGACCATGGTGGTAGCAACGGTGACACTAGGTTCTGCATCAATGGTATGATTCCCCTTGTTTAGTTATGATTATGAGTTAGAACCCGCATCTGAATTAGAGGCTTTTAGCTCGACCACCAACGAATTCTTTGAGTGACATTCATCGATGTTATTCCAGGGACTTTTATGGAATTCACACCATTTTTGAGTGTCTTTGTTTGTCTTCCCATTACCCTTCTTTGTTGGTTGCTTGGACTAGTTTTCTCACAGTGGTCTATCTTTGCTCTTTCATTTGTTCTGCGGGTTGGGGTTGCCTTCTCCATGTTTCTGGTGTGAGAAATTCATAGATCCAAAATCCCCCTTCTTATATTTAAATTTCTGCTTGATTTTGATGGCACATTGATAAGCTGCACCCAATGATGAGATTGTAGGAGATATTACACAATCACCTGGAATTATTTTCCTAAGTTTGATAGTCCAATGTTGAGAACACTTCCTTAGATGAGAATATTATCGTACAATATAGGGTGATCCTCTTCAAATCAAAGTTAGTTACACTCATTTAGACTAGTTTAATTCACTCATGCATGAAAACCTCAGTTTTATCACCAGCATTTGTATGTGTTTCTCTCACTTCCACACATGTAGCTCAGTTAATTGATGATTGCATGGATCAATTAACTAGGCCTAGGTGGATGTTCACTCCAATGTCTATTAATGAGTGTCTACATCACTCTAGAACACTACTATGGTCCATTAGTTACTCATGTATCATGTATCTATTGTAAATTATTCACTCTTTGTGTGTGGAATATAGATAATAGAAATCATTTCATTCTTTTCTCCACTTTTTGTCTTCTCTTCAGACCACTTGCAAGTTGTGTACGTTTGATTTTTAGATATATCTTCTATGTAGATATCTTAGAAAATCTACATGGTATCAAATCCCACAGACCACTAGGAAGAAGGTGCAATGGAATCTTTTATTTGCAGGTACTGAAGGTTGAAGAACACAGGAAGAATGGAATCTATGTCATATGTCATGCTAACACCATACAACTACTTTGAATGAAATAAAATTAATGATAAATTTCAGGAGAAATAGACAAGTAGATACATGCTACGGCCATATCAATAGCCACATGCAAACATTTTTTCATGCACCATTCATGCATCCTAGGAGCCACATGCAGAGACTCCCATGCATGCATCTTAGGATCCAAAAAGTGGGCGTCACACTTCTGATTCAATTCTGACACTTTGTGAGCATAATTTTCATAAACAATTTGGATATTTGAATTCCTCTCGGAAAAAATCTAGTTCCAAAAAACAAAGCATCCAAAATGGATTTTGGGAAGTGAAGTTATGAACATTTTAAAATCCACAAAATTTCAACATTTTTTCCAAAAACGACCGCACAATTTTCAAAGTTTCATCCAAACTTCATTTGGATATTCTTCATTACAAAAAGGTAAAGTGGATATGTTTGGACATATCATTGGTGCATATACTTCATCATATCCATGCAGACATATATATCTTCAAAAAAATATCCAATGAGCACAAACTTGCATAATTGCAAGGTCTCCATGGAGTGAAGGACACAGTTGCTTAGAAACTACTTTTTGTTCCTTCTCATATTTTGTTTTTTCTTATGCATTGTACCTTGAAGGGGAGGTTTTCCCATGAGGTTTTCACTCTTCTCATTTTTTCAATGTCTCATTATTATATGCATTTTACAAAGGGTACCTAACATGGCCTTTAATGTTGATACCCATTCATAATGTACACCCTAGTAGTGTTCAAGGGGGGGGTGTTGGAGATATTACACACTCACCTAGAATTGTTTTCCTAAGTTTGATAGTCCAATGTTGAGAATGCTTCCTTAGATGAGAATATTCTTTCTAGAGAATATTCTCCTACAATATAGGGTTCTCCTCTTCAGCTTAGAGTCAATTACAGTCAATTAGACTAGTGGAATTCACTCATGCATGGAAACCTCATTTTTACCACTGACAATTACATGCATTTCTCCCACTTCCACATGTGTGACTTAGTTAACTGATGATTGCATGGATCAGTTAACTAGGACTAGATGGAATTTCACTCTAGTGTCTGTCAGTGAGTGTCTAGATATTTCTAGATCACTACTATGGTGCATTAATTACTCATGTAGCCTATATATATTGTAAATTATTCACTCTTTTTGTGTGGAATATAGATAAAGAAATTATTTCATTCTTTTCTCCATTTTTTGTCTTCTCTTCACACCATTTCAAGTTGTGTACATTTGATTGTTAGCTAGATATTTTGTGAGTGTATCTTAGNTATTGTAAATTATTCACTCTTTTTGTGTGGAATATAGATAAAGAAATTATTTCATTCTTTTCTCCATTTTTTGTCTTCTCTTCACACCATTTCAAGTTGTGTACATTTGATTGTTAGCTAGATATTTTGTGAGTGTATCTTAGAAACTCTATAGAGATGTCCAAACCAGAAACTTCATTTCTCTCTGGATGTATTGATGCATATTTCCGCAGTACTTGAGCATCATGTGTCGTTCAGAGTCTTAGATACCCATCTTGGTATGAAAGGTATGGAAGACATTTGTGAAATCTAGCATTGTTTGGTCCCTTCCCTGTTGCAGCATGATCCATTTTATATATTGGTCATAGTATCTTCCAATAGGGTAATAGTGTTCCTCAATAACATCCCTAAAAGAACCCCAAGTGGGTACGACTATAAATGGTGTGGATTCCTCTGTGGCCTTTTTCTCAAAGTAAGTATCACACCAATCCTTTATATGGGGGACAACCTTATGGAGTGCAAAGGTGATATTTTCTCTATCGAAAAAATTATGGACAAAAAAAAATCTTCGAGCATATTCAACCATTTATCTAGGGCATATTCATCTATCTGACCTTCAAATGCAGGGATATCAAAACTAACTTGTACCTTGAAGGGGGAAGTTCCTCCAAAGTGGCCACTTAACGAGGATGCATCGATTGTTGGTAGTCGTCGAAGGATCTAGGAAACATTATCCATCATCTCATCCCTTTTTCACACGAGGACTTCCTCGAGAAAAAATTTAATAGGATCTCCTGCTCCATCATATTTATTTTCTTCTGCCATGGGAGGTCGTCAGGGTCAGCGAGGACAGTCTTGTAGAGGCTCAAATAGTTTGAGTCCCAACTCCTTATACCCTAATGTCATTGGGGATATGTACAGAGAAACAAATAAATAGGAACCTCACTATGATAACAATAATCTAGATTTATAAATGGAATGGAATGAAATACATAGTTATAAAGAAAACACAAAGATATGGTGAAACTTAACTTCTATTAATAAATGAAATGCATTGAAATGTAAAAATGAAGAATGAAACAAACTCGCTCGAATGGTGGTAGTTTATCTATGAGAAGAGATGTGATTACTACATGCATTCACTAGAATGCATTACAATGAGACTGAAAAGCCTTTTTATCATAAATAATCAATGAGTATTCATTAAAAACCCAAAAAATAACCCTAGGAGACGAAACACCAAAAGGCATGTGGGCCTAGTGGGGTTAGTTGGTATGCCAACTTCTCCGGGTCATAAATTTTTCATATGATATTTGTTTGGCACACTTTATATCCCATTGGAAAGGTCTAGTTGAGAAGTACACATTCCGTTCAGACCATACTATGTCTTTGACTATTGTCTAGGTGATTTTTCTCCCAGAAAACATTGTTTAAGGCCTCAAAATGGCCCCAGAAGTTTAGGACTCGAAAAAGTATATAAAAGATACCAAAATGGAAAATTGTGCTTTGAGCTAGTGGAATAGGTGGGTTGATCCGAAAACTCCTTAGGCATTAATTATTCTTTAATACGCATAATCATCTAACTTGATTTCAAAATAATAATTATTGTTTGACTAATTGCATATTACATGTGAATCTACTTATCTATCCAAATCCATTTTAAATAAAAATAACTTGCAACATAATTGAGTGAAATATAGCAACAATAATATGCCACATACCCAAGTGTTTTAATGGTGTTCACCCAATTTTGGCTACGTCTCTGGGTCCTCTTCCAATTGAGACCACTTTATTAATGCTCAAATATATTTTTTGTTTTACAATGGCATTTTTACTCTTTTCTCAAACTCAAAAACATAGTGTGCCATTGAATTCCTTGCAAAATTATGAGAAAAATGAGTATAAACTTCATATAATTCCATTAAGGAACCATTTGGCACGCAATATGGTGAAATTCCAAATTCTTTATACCCCTGGCACAAACTGCAAGACCTAAATACATACTTTGTTTTCATATGATGTGATGTGAGTTGGGTTTTTGGCCCATTAAATAGGGCACGGGCCCCGAACCTCCATCCAAACCTTATGTGCCCCTTTTAATATTGTTGTTTGTGTTTTTATAACAACATGATCATATGGTGCAATGATTGGCGTGTTGTATTTAATTCATGGGATATGTGTTGGGAGGTCCAGGGTTCAACCTCCATAGACTCTATTTCTTCGAAATATAACATTTACATAACAATAAATATGTTGTTTCTCATTTGAATATTAAATGGAGCCATTGGCTTAAATGGTTATGGCATATTTTTTAATTTTTTAGGTCGGTGCTAGGAGTTTGGAGGTTGATTCCTTCTGACTCTAACAATTTTGATTCTAAGGCCAACTTGGCCTTCTCAAATATGCCACGTGGCACCATATGATTGGTCCATGTTGCAATATGTCATTGGCCACTACCTTTCCAACTCAATTGTTCCATGTCATCATTGTTTGGCATGTCATTGATACAATGTGTGATGTGTTAGTTTATAATTGGTCTACTTGTTTCCTTCCATGTCATTGTATAGATGCCACATCATCGATATCGATGACAAGCTCCAGATAGGTCGAACTAGATGTTGATTCATCCAATTCTAGGTAACACATGAAACACTATCATGCTACCACATCATCCTACTAATGTCAGCATGATGTCATCCTGAGTTGTATGGACAGGACATGTGTCGCCCTTGCAGTGGTGATGCATGTCACCTTTGACTTTGACTTTTTAACCCTATTGACCATAACTTTGAACAGTCATAAATTTTGCATATGAACTATGTTTGAGGATATTTTTTCACCATTGTAAAGCTATCACCGAGATATACATAATGGAGTCATTTTAGAGAGCATTTGATATGATTTAATTTTGAGCATTTTTTAATCCTCTTGGACCTCTATGAGCGTTCTGGATCTTCCTAGACTTCTATGAGCATTCTGGGTCCTCCTAGATCATTCCTCCCTATTAGAATCCTTTTGGACCACCAAAAAATTTGATTACTTAGAAAGTGAGGGTAAATCTCCCTCACCTTTCTGATCTCGGTCCACTTTGATTTTATTTGTTTTACCCCTTTAAGACCAACTTGAAGATATTCCATATCACCTCGCTATGAAGTCTTGATTCTTCTTTCAAGAATAACATCTTCCTGAAGCTCATCTAAATATTCTAGAGAAAAATATCAACTGTCAGAACCTAAATACTTTTGTCTTCAACCATAATCATAAGAGGCTCATAAAGTTTCAAATTCTCAACATTTAGCACTGAATATATTTGCATGTAAGATGGAAGATCTAAATGAAAGGAATTATTACCAATCTTCTCCAAGATATTGAATGGACCATATTGGATTGGCTTGAGCTTCTCACCTTTACCCTTCATTCTCTCCTTATTGATATGTAGCCATACTTGATCACTGACCTGAAATTTATGATCAACTCGATGCTTGTCACGCCTCTCCTTTTATTTATCTTGGATATTATCCAATTGTTCATGTAATACTTGATGTATCTGTTGGATCCTATGATAACCTTTCAACTTTAGTTGTATCATCTTGTCCATTTTATTTACTTGCTTCTCCAAAATAAAAATCCATAGGTGATTTAGGAAAGTACCCCAAACATACCTCAAAAGAAGTTCTCTGAGTAGAAGAATTCATGGCATGATTATAAGCATGTTTTTCATAAGGAAAATGTTCATCCCATAACTTAATATGATTGTTGCAGTCTTGATCAGATATAATATATGTAGGAAGCCCAAAATGAACACATAAATTAGCAAAGAACATTTGTGTTGTCTATTCAGTCATGACTTGTTTCTTGCATGAAATTAAGATATACATCTTACTGAATCTATCCATGATGAAATATAAATAATCATGACATGTCCTGGACATTGAAAAACCCTCTACAAAATCCATGGAGATACTTTCCCATGGTTGAGAAGGTATTGGAAGTGGCGTATATAATCCCAACTTTTTGTTGTTGCGTTTTCTTGAGGAACACATAACACACTATTTTACATACTTGGAAATTGTCTCATTCATTCGAGGCCAATAACAATATCTCTGCAACTTGTTAGCGATATTTCCTGTAAGGGGGGTCAGAGCGCAAAAGAATGGGTTAAAACCCACTTGTCCTAAGTTTTATGCGCAAATGTGCCCATGGTAAGCAGCGTGCAAGTCCGAGTGGTCCAGATTTGCGCGCCTGGATCAACAGCGTGTATTGGATTCTGGACCCCCCCCCGCCTTTCTACCTTTAAGCCGAGGGGGAGGTCAGGAATCGGGGGCACACCTCTCCAACGACTCATATCAGCGCACCCGGATCAACGGCGAAAAAGACCATTCCGGACCCCCCCCGCCTTTCTACCTTTAAGCGAAGGGGGGGGTCCAGAATCACTGATGCAGCTTCCTGATGGCCACGATCGAGGCGCCCAGATAAACGACGCCTGTGCATCCCTGCCCTTCTCAGTTGTCATGTGCTTAACCAGTGTGGACCCTCCTCCCGTCCTTTAATCCTCCTTTCCGCCTTTCCCCTACTGTCGTGTGTCATCCATTCGCCTCTCCTCTTTGGTTCGCGTGGTCTTCCCTTCTTGTCACCACCCCCCGTCATGCGCCTCATCCTCCACGATGGCCTCCATGCTTGTCCCTCATGTTGTTCAGTTATTCCAGGTGGTAGCATGAGAAGTCTTCCGTATCCCAAAATGTTGAGTTGGTTGGGCCGTTCCCAATCCCAAGAAGCAGTTATTGAAGCGGTTGAGGGTGGTTAGACATCGTCTCCGCCATAATGGGAATGTCCTATAATGAATTTAAGGCACGTCGATTCCCCGATGTAACTGTCAGAAGATCGATCGCGTCTGCCATAAGTTGCACGATTATTCAAAAATTGCAGCTGCAGAGTGTCAGAAGCCATGCAGACGCAAAGCTTTCAATGCAGTTTCTTGGTTCCGCTGCGGTTGTTGTTTTGAGTATATGTAGGCATTTTTTCCATTTTTGTATCTATCGATGGTAGAGCTAAGCTCCTGACTGTAAAGTTTCAGCACCATTCTGGTTTCCTGGTAATGCCTCTGTGTTTGAGACTTCTTGGTTTATAACAAACAGTTCTTCTTTTTCCATCTCTGTTTCGTCTCGTGCTGGAGAGTTCATAGTCGAATGATTCACGTGGATTGTTGCATTTGTGTTATGATAAAGGATTTGTCGTGACACTTTTGTGTTCTCTGGTTCTTTGTATTTGAATATAAAGAGACTTTGTGTTCAAATGCTTTCTCCTCTAGTCTGTTACGAAATTGATGTCTGCGATAGACCTTTGCACTCTTCTTATGCAATTCTTCCCCCTGCTCACCCTTTACTGCAACCCACTATTTGGAGTCTATCAAGACCTCATTTGTTCATGCATTCCCGGTCTGGTTTCTAAGTTGATACAATGTTGTTCTGAGTTTTCCTCCATTTGATCACCCTTTTAAACAAATCGTGACATTAAACTGATGGGCGTCAGGCTCTGCTCCTGCAAGCAATCCAGGAGTGACCTCCGGCTCCAACATTTCTGGCGCTGTTGCCGGGGACGAAGTTGAATATTTTCCCCGGGATTGAACGACAAAGATCAATTGATTCTGAAGGTGCATCAGATATCAGAACTTGAAGATTGCTACTGTGCACCTGGCGACTCCATTGTGATGACTCCACTGGGAAGAACCTGCTCTATCAATTGTGGCTTCGAGAGGCAGACATACGAGGTCTAACCCACACTTTCCTTTAGCCACACCAGAAGCTGACGTGGAAGTAGTGCGCAAAAAGGGAAAGAGATCTGCAAAATAATTTTCTGTCGATGAAACAGGTAATACGCCCTCCCCTTCTGTGAGAACTCCATTTTCTTATTCGCAGCTTCCTAATCGTCCTTTTTCCGAAGTCCCCCGTTCTCTAAATTTCGGGAGTGTTCCTACTGAGTTTTCCCCTCTTGGTTTGGTATCAGAAGGAGAAATCCTTGTCACTCCCTCATCTCCGGAGGTCTTGCATCATCGTAGACCTCTAACGTCTGAAGGTTTCACCACCCCTCCTTTTTTTGTTACTGCTGCACAGAGAGAAACATCTGCACACTCAGGTCCCTTGGACTTCTCTCTGTCGTCTCCTATGAGGACCTCTTTTCCTACCTCACCTGTTCACACTCCATCTCCTCTGAGTTCTCCTCCACTCAATGTTCCTATGGCTGGTGCTAATCCCCCACAAAACAGAATGGATGCTATAGTCATTGCTAGATATGCTCCTTTGGTCCTGCCCCATCCTATGAATCCTCTCCATGCTGGAGACTACTTAAAGTATATGTCCAAGTTCACTGGGGAAGGATACATAACTGCAGAGGAGAACCTAGCTGCTTTCTACAGTTATGCAGACAATCTGAACATTGAAAATGAAGATGTATGGATGAGAGTTTTTGTTCAGATCTTGGATGGTGAGGTGAGGAAGTGATTTAGGGGACTGGCCCCTAGATCTATTGTTGGTATTGAAGCCCTGGATACTGTTTTCCTGAGGAAGTGGGGAGATAGGAAAGATTACATTTATTACATGACAGAGTTTGGGTCCCTGAAGAAGCAGGAAGGAGAATATGTCTCTGAATTCTCCAAAAGATTCAATAAGATGTATAACAAGATCCCTACAGAAATAAAGCCTTCAGAAGCCTCTGCTCAAATTTCATATGCTAGTGCATTTGACCCCGACTTCTGTTTCGTATTAAGAGAAAGGAGAGCCACCTCTTTAGCTCAGATGCAAGATGTAGCTATAGAAGTGGAATCCAACATGTTGGCTGCTGATAGACTGAGAAACCAGGCCGACACAAACAGGAGAAAGGAAAAGTCGGAAGCTTCAACTTCTAGCCCATCATCGTTCCACCCTCAAGTAAGTGAGTTGGCCCAAGTTATGAACTTTCTTAAAGAAGAGGTGGAGAGATTGAAGGTGGAAAGGAGGCGGATGTATAAGGGCCCTCAAAACACCGAAAATAAAGGAGGTTTCAGGAGACCAAACAATTTTTCTCCTCCAACTATGCATAAAGAGAAGGAAAGAGACAAAGATGACCAAAGGATTAAGGCTCCCTTCCAGAACAACTTTGTAGCTGATGAAGAGGAAGCAGAAGCAGGCAAGCCTGAGCCTAAAATTCACTCTGTAGAAGTCACTCCTCCTTTCCCTCACCTGACTCAATCAGCATATGAGGAATCCCTCATGAAAAGTCAGCTAAATGAACTGAGCAAGGGAGACAAAGCTAGTGGTGGTCGAGGCAGGTATAACCTGAGGTCTGACAAGAGGGTAGTAGCACCTGATGTTCTTGAGTCATCCACTAGAGCGGAGAAGCCCGTTGATGAGGTAGCAGACGACCACAGAGGTAAGAAGGCCCAACCTCTCTCCCCTATTATTCAAAATCATGCTCCTGAGATTAGAGAAATTCCAAAGCTTACATCTTCCTTTAATTTCGAGCATGAAATTCAAAAGATCAGAATCTCTGTGCCCCTCACTGAGTTAATCAAACATGGGGAATTTAAAAAATGCTTCTCCGACTTGTTGAAATCTGAAGCCTCTAGCCCTTCCATAGACTTCATAAGCCTCCAAGATGAAAGGCCTGCAGTAGTCCTAGGTCCCATGGTAGAAGATAGAGATGATTCATCCCCTCCTTTCTACACCTCCCTGAACATACATGACAAAGTTCTGCATAATTACTTAATGGATTCAGGGGCCTCCTACAACCTCATGCCCAAAGCCATCATGGAGGAGCTAGGATTAGAAGTCACCAGAGCCTATCCTGACCTCTATTCTTTTGACTCCAGGAGGGTACAGTGTTTGGGAGTCATTAAGGACCTGGTAGTTTCCCTATTTCAGCTGCCCATGAAAACCATGGTCATGGATATAGTGGTAGCTGATGTTCCCCCCAAGTTTGGCATGTTGTTGTCAAGGTCTTGGATTAAGAGAATTGGAGGGACCTTACAGATGGATCTCACATATGCCACCATTCCAGTCTTTGGAGGAGAGCATAGAAGATTGTACAAAGAGGCCCAGCTAGCCTACCTTGTCAGTGATGAAGCAAACCCTACCAATCATCCCATCTATGCCTTAGACACTGACTTAGGATCTAGCTTATTGCAGGTCACTAACGAGCCTGAGACCCCTTTGCAGATCAGAAATCATCTCAGTCTTAACCAGGGAATGCCTCCTCCAACCACCTCTGTTTGGAAGATGTTCTTTGATGGATCTTCTTCCAGTATAGGTGCAAGTGCTGGAGTGGTATTCAAATCCCCTTCTCAGGAAACCATATCACTGTCATACAAGCTGGAATTTGAAGTCACCAACAATGTGGCAGAGTATGAAGCTATGGTCCTGGGATTAAGGGCTGCAAAAGAAATGGGAATAAGGGAGGTGGTTGTGTTCGGAGATGCAGAATTGGTTGTCCAGCAGGTGAAAAAGGTTTATCAAGCCAAGCACCCTCGTCTCAAGAATTATAGGAACGAGGTATGGGATCTTATTGACAATTTCTTCCTGGATTTCAACATATCTTTCATTCTGAGGGAAGAAAATGCTCCATCCGACTTTCAAGCTTTCTTGGCTAGTTTGTTCGAAGCTCCTGTGTTGCCCGCTGACAAATCAGAGGTGGAAATAAGATACATACCCTCTATACCGGACAATGTCAAACATTGGAAGGTATTTGAAGATGACCAGGAGATCGAAAAGTTTCTCCAGTCAGTGGATGACTTTTCTGCATTACACATAGATGAAGACCCTGACACGGAAGGTGACACCCACCCTGGGGAGTTTATGAATGAAGTTGCCAACCACCAAATTATTCAATTGCCGAGCAATCATATACCAAAAGGTATGATCCCATTAGAAATATTGTTTGATGGGAATGATGTGGCGATAAAGGGAAGAGTTTCAGGTGATGATGTTGACACGACTGAATGCAACATAGGCACACCAGAGGAGCCCAAGTTTGTCAAGCTGTCTAGGATTTTGACCGAGGAGCAGAGGATCGGATATACTGATTTGCTGAGGGAGTTTGCTGACGTGTTCACGTGGACCTACAAAGATCTCAAGACATACGACACGTCAGTCATTGAGCACAAGATCCCACTGAAAGAGGAGGCTAGACCTTTCAAGCAGAAGCTGAGACAGATAAATCCTACGCTGCCACCTGTCATGGAGAGGGAAGTGAAAAAGCTGATGGATGCCCAAATCATTGTCCCCTTGAGATACTCTGACTGGGTGGCCAATTTGGTCCCAGTAAGAAAGAAGAGCGGAGAAATCAGACTCTGTGTCGATTTCAGGAACCTGAATAGGAGTTCAAGGAAGGACAATTATCCCCTACCCAACATGGAACAAATATTGCAGAAGGTCACTGGCGCCTCCAGGATATCCATGATTGATGGCTTCTTTGGATACAATCAGATATCAGTCATGCCTGAAGACCGGGAAAAGACAGCCTTCACCACTCCATGGGGCACATTCATGTATGCCAAGATGCCATTCGGGTTGATGAACGCAGGAGCAACATTTCAGCGAGCCATGGACATAGCCTTCATCGGGGAGAAAGATAAGTTTGTGGTGATATATTTAGATGACATAACAGTCTTCTCCAAGACTGATATAGAGCACCGTTTCCACTTAAAGAAGGTTTTCCTGAAGTGTCGCAGGTTTGGCCTTTCCCTGAATCCCAAGAAATCATTTTTTGCCATGCAAGAGGGAAGACTGTTAGGCCATATAGTATCAGCAGAGGGAGTAAGAATTGATCCTGACAGGGTAGAAGCAAACCAAGCCCTGTCATTTCCCAGATCTAAAAAGGAGGTTCAAGCATTTTTGGGAAGGATTAATTTCCTGAGGAGGTTTGTCTCAAATTTTGCTAAATTGGTGAAACATATCACAGCCATGCTCCGGAAGGGCCATGAAATAAAGTGGATTGTTGAACCCAGAGAGTCTTTTGTCCAAATAAAGAAGGCATTGACTGAAGCACCTGTGCTGGTCAGTCCCGATTATTCCAAAGACTTTCTGATATTTTCTTTTGCCTCCTGTGATACAGTAGTGGCAGTTCTGTTGCAGAAAAATAATCAAGGGCAAGAACAGCCTATTGCCTTCTTTAGAAAGGCATTGAGAGATGCAGAGCTCCGATACGAGATCATGGAGAAGCATGCTTATGCCTTGGTGAAAGCTCTCAAAGCTTTCAGGGTCTATGTCCTACACTCAAAGATCATTGCATATGTCCCTTCAACCTCTGTGAAGGACATTCTTATACAGCCTGACATAGACGGAAGAAGAGGTAAATGGATCGCCAAGATCCTAGAATTAAACCTGGAAATTAATCCCACTAAGCTAATAAAGGGGCAGGGTTTGGCCAAGCTACTGGCCAAATCCAATTATAAAGCCTTGGAAATCAATTTTATCAATGAGCAAGTTGAGTCATCCAACAAGGGTTCCCAAAGCACTGTGCCACTAGCATAATGCCCCTAGTACAAAGATATCTTGTATTTCTTGCAGGAGTTGAGACCTCCTGATGGGATGGAAGAAAGAAAGGCAAGAGCTTTAAAGCTCAAAGCTGTTAGGTACTGTCGTATTGGCCAGGCCTTGTATTGGAAAGACCCTCAGGGGGTATTACTAATGTGTCTGGACCCACAGCAAGCCCAGAAGGTTATGAACGATTTCCATAGCGGTCTCTGTGGAGGCCATTATTTTTGGAAGACCACAGCTCACAAAATCCTCCGAGCTGGGTACTACTGACCCACCTTATTTCCTGATGTCTGCAGGGAAATTAGAGCTTGCATCAAATGTCAGAAATTCTCAGGGAAGCAGCAGCTCAAATCCCTGCCATTGAAACCTGTGGTGGTCCCAGCACCCTTTCAGCAGTGGGGATTGGACTTCATCGGGGAAATTCATCCTTCCTCAAGTGGCCAGCATCGATGGATTTTGACAGCAACCGACTACTTCACTAAATGCATAGAAGTTGTCCCTACCAGAAGAACTTCTCACAAAGCAATCATCAGCTTCCTGGAGGACATCATAGCTAGGTTTGGCCGCCCTAGCAAAATCATCACTGACAATGCTTCCCCATTTCGGTCTGAGCCCCTAATCAGATTTTGTGAACAATTTGGGATTTCACTGATTCACTCCACTCCCTACTACCCTCAGGTAAATGGACTGGCAGATTCCTCTAATAAAAGCCTAATCAAGCTTATCAAAAAGCTATTAGAGGATAATAAAAGGGCCTGGGACTCTAAGCTCAAATTTGCACTTTGGGCCGATCGAGTGACAACAAAGAAATCCCTGGGTCTCTCACCCTTCCAGCTTGTTTATGGGATTGAGGTCGTCTTCCCCACTCAGCTTGCCTTGCCTGTGGAAAATCTCCTCCAAGACTATGAGGGGGAACCTAACCATATGCTCAGAAGAATTCATCAGATGGTGGAGGTGCAGCAAATCAGAGAACAAGTCCTGGACAGAGCTTACAATCATCAGCAGAAGATCAAGCAGGCTTTTGACAGGAAAAGCAAAAAGAAATAATTTGAGCAGGGTGATCTAGTGCTCAAGTGGGATGCACCCAGGTAGGAAAAGGGAAAACACAGTAAATTTGATGCCCTCTGGTTCGGGCCTTTCAAGATCCTTGAAGTGTTTTCCAACAACACTTACAAATTGCAGGATCTGGAAGGAAATGAAGTTTTTAGTGACCCAGTCAATGGGAATTTCTTAAAGAAATGTTTTCTGTGAGCCGCAGTCGGCTCGTTTCGTTTTGTTTTCTAAATATTGTTTTTTTTTGTTTTGTTTTTTTGGACTAATAAATGACTCCATAGCCCAACAACAAAGGCACTAAGTCTGCAAAAGAGTTCTTAGAGCATCACAGGGATGACTCTATCCCCCATGGAGCCAAATGTTAGCGATATTTCCTGTAAGGGGGGTCAGAGCGCAAAAGAATGGGTTAAAACCCACTTTTCCTAAGTTTTATGCGCAAATGCGCCCGTGGTAAGCAGCGTGCAAGTCCGAGCGGTCCAGATTTGCGCGCCCAGATCAATGACGTGTATTGGATTCTGGACCCCCCCCGCCTTTCTACCTTTAAGCCGAGGGGGGGGGTCCGGAATCGGGGGCGCACCTCTCCAACGACTCAGATCAACGCGCCCAGATCAACGGTGATG
>ML823365.1:22370-48897 GCA_009831015.1 Picea engelmannii | reverse complement strand
CTTTAATTGGAGGGGGGGGGGGTCTGGAATCACTGATGCAGCTTCCCAACGGCCACGATCGAGGCACCCAGATCAACGACACCCATGCAGCGCCGCCCTTCTCAGCTGTCCTATGCTTAACCCGTGTGGGCCCTCCTCCCATCCTTTCATCCTCCTTTCCACCTTTCCCCTGCTGTCGTGTGTCATCCATTCGCCTCTCCTCTTTGGTCCATGTGGTCTTCCCTTCTTGTCACCACCCCCCGTCATGCACCTCATCCTCCGCGATGGCCTCCATGCTTGTCCCTCATGTTGTTCAGTTATTCCAGGTGGCAGCGCGAGAAGTCTTCTGTATCCTGAAATGCTGACTTGGTTGGGCCGTTCCCAATCCCAAGAAGCAGTTACTGAAGTGGTTGAGGGTGGTTAGACATCGTCTTCGCCATAATGGGAATGTCCTGTAATGAATTTAAGGCACGTCGATTCGCCGATGTAACTGTCAGAAGATCAATCGCGTCTACCATAAGTTGCACGATTATTCAAAAATTGCGGCTGCAGAGTGTCAGAAGCCATGCAGACGCAAATCTTTCAATGCAGTTTCTCGGTTCCGCTGCGGTTGTTGTTTTGAGTATATGTAGGCATTTTTGCCAGTTTTGTATCTATCGATGGTAGAGCTAAGATCCTGACTGTAAAGTTTCAGCACCATTCTGGTTTCCTGGTAATGCCTCTGTGTTTGAGACTTCTTGGTTTATAACAAACAATTCTTCTTTTTCCATCTCTGTTTCGTCTCATGCTGGAGAGTTCATAGTCGAATGATTCGCATGGATTGCTGCATTTGTGTTATGATAAAGGATTTGTTGTGACACTTTTTTGTTCTCTGGTTCTTTGTATTTGAATATAAATAGACTTTGTGTTCGAATGCTTTCTCCTCTAGTCTGTTACGAACTTGATGTTTGTGATAGAACTTTGCACTCTTCTTATGCAAGTCTTCCCCCTGCTCACCCTTTACTGCAACCCACTGTTTGGAGTCTATCAAGACCTCATTCATTCATGCATACCCGGTTTGGTTTCTGAGTTGATACAATGTTGTTCTGAGTTTTCCTCCATTTGATCACCCTTTTAAACAAATCGTGACATTAAACTGATGGGCGTCGGGCTCTGCTCCTGCAAGCAATCCAGGAGTGACCTCCGGCTCCAACACAACTGTGGTACTATCTTACCTACCCCAAAATGCCCAGAAATGAGAGATGTATGAGCTTCTCTAATTATATTTTCTCTTTCATCCATAGGTATACAAATATTTACAATATGATATAACAAATTTTCATGCACATGATAATATAACTATTGATTTCCATGAGTTATTGATTCATACACATCTTTAAAATCACCATCCCTTGTATATTGTTCAACATAACTTTCATGATCTAAGGGATTATACCTTAGTATTGTAGATGCATTGATCACTGGTCTTAACAACATGTTTGAAACCTTGTTATGAATACCCTTATTATATTTGAAATTGTTGTAAGAAACACATCCACCCAAAATGTTGTGGTTGTTGTAGCTTGGCATGTGATTGTAGATACTATAATGGTTGATGATATGTATGATTTATTGTTTCCTTTCCCATTAAGTAATTCTTCCATTTATTCACACTTTGTACCAATGGATATGATTCATTATCATATGTTTGATATTTAATTACCACTTGAGAAAAAGTCTCAAAATGAAAACATATAGTTTTACCTTTTTACATAAATACTACTCCCATGGCATATACACTTGCATCAATCTTAATCTCAAATGGCTATTGTAGATTTGGCAGATAAAAAACTAATGCAGTGCTTATCTTTTCCTTCAATGTCTTGAAGGATTTCTATTTCTTTCCTCCCCATTGAAAGACTTGTTTCATACTTGTTAATGCATGCATAGGAGGTTCTATAAAAGAGAAATTAACAATGAATTCCCTCCAGTATTGTATTTCTCCTAAGAAGCTCCCGACTTCTGTGGCAGTAGTTGGCTTGGGCCAATTCATAATAACTTCAACTTTCGTGAGATATATCTTTAGCTGGTAATTCCCTACAATGTAACCCAAATATACCAAAGAAGTTTTCCCAAACTCACATTTATACATATTTATATACAACTTCTCCTTCTTCAAGAGTTCAAATACTATATTGACATGCATTATATGATCTTCCCATCTTCGACTAAAGATCAAAATATCACCCAAGTAGAAAATGAAAAAGTAATCTATGTAAGGATTAAACACATAATTCATTGCCCTCATAAATGTCACAAGTACATTGCATAATCCAAATGGCATAACCAACCATTCAATCAAACCATAATTTGTCTTGAAAGTAGTTTTTTGTATATCACTTTCTACAATTTTGATTTGATGGTAACCACGTCTCAAGTCTATCTTAGTCAAATAAACAACATTCTTTAATTGATCCAACAAATCATCAATTCTAGGAAGAGGATATATGTTATTTACCATAATCTTGTTCAGTGCTCGAAATTCAATACACATCCTCCACATATCATATTTCTTCAGAACTAATATAATAGGAGATCCACATGAAGAGGAACTTGGCTTGATGATTTCTTTATCAAGAAACTCATGAAATTGCTTCTTCATATATGCATTCTCTATCATTGATGACCTATACACACCAATGTTAGGAAGAGGAGCATCCTACTACAAGTAGATTTCATGTTCAACCTACCTCTTGAGGAAACCCTATCAGTTCCTGAAATAACTCATCATAGTTAGATATGATATTTACCAACTCTTATTTATGATCTGGATCATAACCTAATAAATCATCTGATATATCTTATTATTTTTGTTTCACCACACAAAAAAATTCACTTTCATTCACGAGTCTCTTCATTTTCCCTGTGCTCACTAAATAAACATTAGTTTTGATACGATGAGATATGACAATAAATTTAATCCCCTCTTTGAAAAGGTGATATTTATTCTCTTCACGATAAATATAGATTTCCTATCAAATATATATGGACTACCCAAGACAATGTCTCAAATTTCAATGGGTACAACATCTAACTCAACCTCATAAAATAGCTTGGATGTAATTGCAAATATGATCTTACACTCTTCATCACCTACAGCTTAGCATCGTCACACACCCAACCTAATGGATATGGTTTTCTATGAGGTGTTGTCTTTAAAACTAGCTTCTTAACAATTTCTTCAGATATTAAGTTAACTTGAGATCCAGTGTCAAACAAAGTATCTATCTTTGTATGCTTGACTATAACCCTGACATGAAAAAGATCACTTATTTTCTTTTGATCAAGAACACTTTCCAATTTAACAAATTGAACTGAAGAATTAGATTTGGTAATAGATATATATTTTATTCCTATTGTCATGATCTTATATTCATCTCCTAGATTTTATCCTAGATCCTATTGAACTTATGCAACAATGTTTTCTTTCCCCGTATCCTAGAACTTCTTTGGTCGTAATTTTGGATGCAACTTTCAACACTACGCTTCCTCATGCCCCCTTCTTTTATAGTGATAACATGTAAGTTTATCTTCAACTTTATTTACTATAGATCACTTCTTACTGTTATCACATATATTTTTCAAGGGCAGCAGGTTGTCCAAGTCCGTGTTCTGCACATAAAGCATCCAAGAAAAACATTCAAAAGAAGTCCATTCTAGGATGAAATATAGGCTAGCAGACAGGTTCATGTTTCAATGACAAAGATACCATATACAATTTATATTAGTGGCTCTCAGAAAGCCAGAGTTAAAAATTAGCACAAGTATTAGCGACTATCCAAGCGTCCTAAAGTCCCGAAGTAAATCTAAGCCATTGAAGGTTTAGGACATGCGTCGACAGATCTCACACTTCAGGAATTCTACACTTTGGCAAAGTACATGAGAAAGAAGGAAAAAACTACTGAAGCCTGAACTCCCGAAGTAAATCTCAACCGTCCAAATCAAGAGGCCACATGTCACTAGATCTCACACTTCGGGAATTCAACACTTCGGAGAAGAGTGAAAGAAAGAAGGAGAAAACTCTCAAAGCCCAAATTCCTGAAGTAAATATCGGTCGTCCAATACAAGAGGACATGCTTCACCAGATCTCTCACTCCGAAAATATGACACTCCAGAGGATTGTAAGAACTATGCATCAAAAAGGCCCAAAGTCTGAACTCCTGAAGTAGTTGTGGATTTTTTTATCTTAAATCAACAAGAACAATTAATATTTGCAGCAGGGAGCAGGGTCCATCTGAGAGTGGCGCATGGCAACAAAATCGAGGATTTCTCGGATTGTAGATCATGACCATATTGACAACCATGATTCATTGTGGGGACGGAACATGCTCGAATGATACAATTCTTGAGCGATCCTGCAATTGAAACCATGGTATAGAAAAAGAGATACGTGGAAGAAGGTGGTGACTTGAGGGCTCAAAAGCGGTGTGAATCCAAACCACTTATGATGGCCCCGCAATCACATTCTTATATAATGAAAAATCTGAGAGAAACACGTGGCTGCCCCCTAGGCATTAGGATGTGCTCTGATCCCAAGGAGGATTCAGTTAATGAAAAAGGACTAGTAGTTGAAGCCTCAGCTCAATTCATAAATAGAAGGCATGAAATATATGGCTGAGGAGACAAAATTGTCAGCTTGAGGTACCATGATGGACGGTTTCATCTTGCAGGACCATACTAATATGAGCTTGCGTCTGACAGGTAGAAACACGCATAGCCTAACAGAAAGATGCATAGACAAAAATATTTAAATGAGATGGCCAGATTACACTCCTGGTAGTTGTGGACTGATCTGATTATAGATAGATCAGTTGAAGATTTGTAAGGGGGGGGGGGTTAGAAGATGGATAGCCAAGATAGTTTTAGGAGCAGGGATTTGTATTTTTCAATTGCAATCCTGAGGGGCATGGATTGTAAATATTATGTTATTGAATATTCCTTCAAGTTGTTTTTATCAAAATGTCTTCTTAGTTTACATTTTGTTCTATTTTTATTGTATGTATTTAGCATCCTTGATTTATGGATTCCTGAGGCGGTAGAGGATTTGTTATCACCTTTCCCATGTTTCATCATTTTTCACTCATACATTTTATGTTTTTATTCTCATCTGGATGTAACATCTATGATCTATGGATTCCTAAGGAAGTAGAGGATTTGATGTCATCTTTCCCATCTTTCATCGTTTATCTCTTAGACACTTTCTTTTTTCTTCTTTTTTGGATGTAGCATCTATGATATATGGATTCCTGAGGCGGTAGAGGATCTGTTGTCATCTTGCCCATATTTCATTATTTATCACTCAGACCCATTTAGTCTTCCTTCTCCTCATCACCACATAAATATTTTGTCTAATAGGTAGTTTAAATACCTTTATTAATCACGATACTTATGACTCCATTTCCCAATGGTTTAGAACTGATCTACAACTACCTTTGTCATATTTTCCTCTCTCTGCAGTCTTATTGATCCACCTACTCAAACCATTTCAATACATTTACATTTTGATGGGTATTGGACTTATCCTCTTGTAGTCTGAGGATGAATCTCAGTGCTAACATTTACTCTTCCATTTTCCCTTTGATTTGTTCTCAAACATGTGTGGCTTATTATATTCAATCACATGCTTTCCCTTATTAGCCTCTAGATGAGTATCTTTTACTGACACTTCATCAATGTTAGTAGGGTTAAACATCAATATAGTGTGTTGAAGATAGGAGTGCATGCCACTAATATACTTTAGAAGAGTTTCACGAGTATATAATAGAATTCTTAAAGATAATTCTTTCTTCTTAAATTCCTGTGTATATACTTGAACATTTTTCCACTTGCCTTGGCTAAGATATTTCCATTCCATAATTGCATTTTTCACATAAGATAATGGACACATTTTTTTTCTTATTGCAAAATTAAATTAATCCCAAGAATAAATTATTTTACCCTATTGAACTAGATCAAATTGTGTCCTACTCTCCCACAATATCAAGGTTGTGTCGCCCAGAATATGAGTAGCCAATTATATCTTTGTAGTGTCATCCATGATATTTTGTACCCTTCAATATACCTCTATCTGTTTGATCCAATTGTCGAACTTTTCTGCATTCAATTCTCCATCATAAATTGGAAATTCAAACTTTACATCTAGTTTCAATAAAGGAAAATTTTGAGTATGAGAATACTTCTTAGTGGACTTATTCTTATGAAAATAATTCTCAGTTGCTCCATTGGTATATGATGATGAAGATGATGGTGAATAGGGTTCTATAGGTCCTCCACCTTCACCTCCTCCTTTAGCTTTTACTAAAGACTCTTCATCACCAGTCTTCTGAATTTTTTGATATAAATCATCTATTATTTCCCTCATTGAGCGAAGTGTAGCCATAAATTCATTGGGTCTCATGGGAGGATCTTCTCCTTCATTTCCTTAGGAATCCATATTTTTCTTACTAAATCTCCTTTGAATCTCTCACTTATAACTTGCAAGCTTTCCTTTACCAAGATTGAATCTGGATCTTGTAAGCATTCACTAGCAAACTCTTGTCAAAACCTTCTCTGATACCAACTTGATATCAAAAATACTTATATGTTAACTATTATTTAATACACATAATCATCTAAATTGATTTTGAAATAATAATGATAGTTTGACTAATTTCATAATAAATTTGAATTTACTTATCTATCCAAATCTATTTTAAAGACAAATAAGTTGCAACATAATTGAGTGAAATAGAACAACAATAATATGCCACATACACAAGTTTGTCAACGGAGTTCACCCAATTTGGGCTATGTCTCTGGGTCCGCTTCTAATTGAGGACACTTTATTGTGCTCAAATTCTTTTGTTTTTACAATGACATTTTTACTCGTTACTCAAACTCAGAAATAGAGTGCACCATTGAATTCCTTGCAAAATTATGAGAAAAATGAGTATAAACTTCATATAATTACATTAAGGAAATATTTGGCATGCATTACAATGCAATACCAAAGACTTGATACCCATGGAATGAACATAGAGACCTAAATTCGTACTCTGTTGTGATACGATATGATGTGCATTGGGTTTCAGGCCCATTGAATAGGGTGCAGGCCCCAAACCTCCATCTGAATCTTACACACCCATTTTAATATTGTTGGTTGTGTTGTTATAACAATATGACTATATGGTGCAATGTTTAGTGCATTGTAGTTAATTCATGGTATATGTGTTGGGAGGTATGGGGTTCAAGCCTCGTGGACTCCACTTCTTTGGCATATAACATTTACATAACAATAAATACATTTTTTCTCTTTTGAATATTCGACAAAATCGTTGGATTAATTGTTTATGGAATGTTGTTTAAATCGTTGGGTCGGTGCTAGGAGGTCGGAGGTTTGATTCCTTCCAACGCCAACAATTTTTATTCTAAGGCTAACTTGGCCTTCTTGAAGGTTCCACGTGGCATCCTGTCATTGGCCACTACCTTGCCAACTCCATTGTGCCACATCATCACTATATTCCATGTCATCGATATGATGTGCCATGTGTTGATTTATAATTGCTCCACATGTTTCCTTCCATGTCATCATATGTATTCCACATCATTCTTACATATGACATGTGTCACCTCCAAATAGGTCCAACTAGATGCTCGTTCGTCCAATTCTGGGTGACACATGGCACATTGTCATGTTGTCATGTCACCCTGATGATATTAGCATGACATCATCATGAGATGTATGGATAGGACACATGTCACCTTTGCAATGGTCACACATGTCACCATTGATTTTTACCTTTTAACCATGTTGACCATAACTTTGAACAACCATAAATTTTTCATACGAACTCCGTTTGAGACGATTTTTGCATCGTTGATCTAAGCAATGGAGTCATTTTCAAGAGCATTGGAGACAATCACATTTTGAGCATTTATTAATCCCCCTAGACCTCTTTGAGAATTTTGTATCTTCTTGGACCTCTATGAGTGTTCTGGATCCTCTTGGATCATGGGTGGCCACCAATATCCACTTGGATCACTTGTACCGATGATAGAAAGAAAGCTAGCATGCATTAGTTTTTATTCATTATGCAATTTTGTTGTGGGAAATGTTGTTGATGTTGTTCTAGAAACTTTTCCTTTACAATGCAATGTTGTTTTTGGAAATATGTTGGAAGGAATGCTAGAAGGCACTATCTTTCCTTGGAGATGCACTATTGTTGTTGGAAATGTACTTATGCTTATGCTAAAAAAAGATAGCAAGTGCTAGATTTCCTTCACGATGCAAAATATTTCTTGGTAATGCACTATACTTGCTTGTACTAGAAGGAAAGATAGCATGTGATAGCTTTCATTTACAATGCAATATTGTTTTTGGAAATACACTTGTATTTTTTCTAGAAGGAAAACCAATGTATGTTAGATTTCCTTCACACTAGAATGTCGTTCTTGAAAATTTKCTTGTGCTAATGAAAGAAKAAAATATAGCAAGTGATTGTTTTCCTTAATGGTGTAGTGCTATTATTTTCAATATGCTTCTACTTATGCTAGAAGTAAAGCTATCATTCACAAGTATTCCTTCCTTGTGCAATGKTGTTGTGGGAAATGTTTTTTTTTTGTGCTAGAAAAAATGTTTGTGTCAGTGCTAGAAGGAAATCTAACATGTGCTAAATTTCCTTCATTGTGTAATGTTGGTGTGGGAAATGTTGTTTTCCCTATTCTATAAAGAAAACTTTTCTTCATGGTGCAATGTGGTTGCTGGAAATGTGTTAGAAGAAAATATAGCAAGCACTAGCTTTCCTTCATGGTGCAATATTGTTGTTGGGAATGCATTTGTGTTTGTGCTATAAGAAAAGATAGAAAGTGCTAACTTTCCTTCATGGTGTAATTTTGTTGTTGGTAATGTAATTATTCTTGTGAAATCAATGCTTCAAGGGTGTATTTTTCCCAATGATCACCATGGTTAGTGTTTTATATTTGAGTGTGTCTATTGTCTGGAACAAGCTATGAAGATCCATGATGATGCAATAAGTAGTTTATTTAAATATGATGTTGTTGTTTTTTCACTTGTTCTTGAGCTGGAATAAAATCTAATGGTTTATAATTTTCCTTTAGAAACAAGAACAATGATCCAATCACAATACTTTTAGCCACACATAATAGTGTGATCTCTCTACAATTTTAAATTTTATGAATAATGTATGATTAAGTATACTATACTTTGCTTCCAACGCACAAGTATGCAAATATTAAATTAATAAGCACAAGTATTTTAACAACATGTATTATTTTTCTCTCCCAGAGAATATGGAATATCTATTGTATAGTTAAGGGCTTCCAAACATACTTTCTCTAATGGCTATAGGTACAAGATCACACTCTACCTCGTAAACATAACTATCTGACAAAAATTAAATCTACACTTTTTGAGGTTCTAAAGTTCAACATCACCATGTATCCATATAAAGAGTATGTCCTCAAATGAGTTTAGTTAGGGATTTGATCCAAATTTATGAGTGGAATGAAGTGAATAATAGACTGAATATAATAACACAGAGATACAGAGAACAACAACAAATATCTAGTGAACAATAACTTCTATTGAATAAATAAAATAAGATGAAATTGTAAAACTACAAAACTAAAAACAACTTGCTTGAGTGGTGGTAGATATATCTGAGAAGAGATGTGGTTGCTACATGGATCCGTCTGAGAAAAGTGATTACAATAAGGATCCAGAGGCGTTTTTAACATTACTCATGAATTTCAAAACCCTAGATATCCAAAAACCTAACCCTAGGAGATGAAATGCCAAACGTTATGTGATCCCCAATGGGTAAGTTGGTACCTCAACTTATTGGGGTCGTAAATTTTGCAGATGACCTCTATTTTAGGTGTGTGATACCCATTGGAAAAGGTGTTTTTGAGAAATACAAATTATACCATCAAACTCTGACTCTATCTATAGTTTGATTGTGGCAAGCGAAAAAAAACATTATTTAGGGCCCCAAAATGGCCCTCAAAGTACAAAAATATGTACTGACATGAAAACTTCCAAAATAGTCCATTTGGATTAAGTGGGAGACCACCAATCTCCACCTGATAGTTGTGTAGGGATTCAAACAACCCTGAAAGTGTAGAACCCACAATCACAAAGAATTATAGTAGAACGTGTTGAACTAAAACTAACAAAAGGAGCCAGTTGGAATAGGTGGGTGGCCACCAATATCCACCAGGATTAGTCCTACCCCCTTAGGAATAAATGGTATCCATTATGTTGATTTCCCCCATCAGGTGAGGAAATTTCTATTTAATTTGACCGTCGGTGAGCCATTTTCCTTGGTGCAGGAGTCTCCCTTCCTTGACAACCCGATAAAGTTGGATCCTCTACTAGCGAGTGCCCTTGACCTATGTGTCCACTATATGATTAGTGGATTCATGTTCCATGCCTTTAGGGTTGAGCTCCATTGGTGTAATTGTTCTGCAATATCTGAGGTGTCGAATAATAGTGGAATATATGGCTAGAGGATGTCCACATTGAACACTGGATGCAATCCAAGGAAGGGGGGAGTGTTGAGCTCAAAATCATTGTCTCACACAGCCTTGGTGATAGTGTAAGGCCCATAGAAAAGTGGAAAGAGCTTCTGATGGGGCCTTGTAATGTGTTATTTCTGCAAATGTAACCAGACCGTGTCTCCCACCTGAAACTTGTGCGATACCCGATGTTGATCATGGCGCTTCTTGTACTTAGCATTGGATTTATGCAAAATATCATGGACCTGTTGACGGATATGTTGAATCTTCTCAATGAATATCATGGATTTATCGGCCTCATACTGAACATGGGAATATTTGTTTTTTGTGGTTGTAAGAGGTAGTGCAACATCTATAGGACCCAAGGGTTGGAATCCCATCCCCACTTGAAATGGGGTATGGTTGGTGGAGCTATGGAGAGCCCTATTGTAGTTGTGTTGAAAATAGGAAATATTATCATCCCATGTACTTGGATTATTAGAGTTATACATGCACAAGATGTGCACAATCATTCGATTGAAGACCTTTGTCTGGCCATCAGTTTGAGGGTGGAAGGAAGTGGATTTAGTGAGCTTGGTGTCCAACAGTGAACAGAGACTCGACCAAAATGTGTTGAGGAACTTGGTGTCTTGATTGGATATCATGGTCTATGGTATCCAAAAATGGACCCACAATCATTCGAAGAATATTTTGGCAGTATCTTCCACTGTGATGCTCTTCTTGCAGGTTGTGAGAATGGTCATCTTTGAAAACAGATCAACCACCACAAATGCACAATCGTTTCCTTGATTGGTGGATGGAAGTATGGACATCTAATCCATCGAGATGGATTCTCAAGGCCTCTCAGGAGTAGGAAGAGGGGTGTATAATCCTTTCTTCTTGATGGTTGGCCTGGAAATGGCACAAGAAGTGCAAAATTTGATATACTTGTTGACGTCATTTCAAATTTTTTGCCAATAAAAATGTTTCTGTAGAATGGCCATAGAGTTCTCCATGCCAAAATGTTTTCCCATCTGATTGTAGTGAGCATCCCAAATAATCTTTGCATGTTCTCTTGCAGGAACAAAGAGGTGGCCCAGATGGCATAACAATATGTCCTGAATGTGAAAATAGGTGACATTCACGCCTGTACCCAAGAGATGATAGGTTGTGGTGAAGTTAGGATCTTACTGATAAAGTTGGGGCCACTCAGATGCCCCATTCCCATAGGAATGGAGCACGATGGTGAGTGTATCCATGGGAGGCCGACTAAGGCATTCAATGACACGATTTGTGCTCCTTGTCTTATACTTGTTGTTGAGATGGAATTGTTGTAGGTATGTGGACCACTTATGATGGTAGTTGTTATGCAACTTCCCCAATTTTTGTATTAACTACATAGGTTTGTGATTAGTGTGGATGATTGTATCCTTTCCTAGAATGTAATGTTTCCATTGACGACATGCTTGTACAATGGAATACATTTTATTGTCATAGGTGGGGTATTTTTGGATAGTATATGAGAGTGTCTCACTATGGTATTCTACCGGATGATCATGTTGAGTAAGAACTGCACCTAAAGCATAGTCGAATGCATCAGTCTCAATATCAAACGGTTATTGCATATCATGTAAGGAGAGTACTAGAGATGAGCACAAGCGATGCTTCAAATCATCAAATTATTGTTGATGTGCCTTCCCCCACGTGAAATTTTCCTTCCCACCACCCTTGGTCACTTGGTTGAGGGCCCATGCAATATGGGAGAATCCTAACATGAACCATCAGTAGAAGTTGGAAAGTCCCAAGAAGCTCCTAAGCTTGGTTAGTGTGGTCAAGGTTGGCCAATCATGGATGACTTGGATCTTAGTTGGATCCACATGTACTCCATGTTCATCAACAATGTGTCCTAAGTATTGGACCGTGTTCATGCCAAAGGAGCATTTTCCCAAGTTGTCATATAGCTTGTGTTGCCACAGAGTTCTCAAAACCTGTTGAATACGATACATATGCTCCTCCCAAGTTCTACTAAAGATGAGGATGTCATCCAGATATACCACCATAAAAGAGTTGGTGAAGGGTCTCAATACATCATCCATCAACCTCATGAAATTTGTTGGTTCATTTGTTAGGCCAAAGGGAATGACCAACCATTCGAAGAGACCTTCTTTAGATTTGAAAGTTTTTTTCCATACATCCGTCGGTTGGATGGGAACCTGGTGGTAGCCAGACTTTAGGTCAATATTTCTTAAGAACTTGGCCCCCTTGAGTTGGTCAATAAGGTCATTAATTCAAGGAATTGGGTACTAGTTGTTGACTGTGATTTTGTTCAATGCTCTGTAATCAATGCAGAGCTTCCAGGTCCCATATTTCTTCTACACCAATACAATTGGGCTTTTGAAAGGGGAGGAGTTGGGTCTGATGTGCCCATTTTGAAGAAGTTCTTAGATCGTATGCTTGATTTCATAATTTCCATCAGCGAACGATGATAAAATGGTCCATTAGGAAGAGGTGCACCAGGGGTTATATCAATTGGATGCTTGACTTGGTAGTGCGTCGTTACCCTAGTGGGTGAGGAGAAGATGTCTCTATACTCTTCCACGATTCCTTCCACTTGCTTCTACTGCAAAGATAGGCTCTGTGTAGAGTTCACAGATGTGGCGGTGACCTTCCGATTACTATGAGCACAGATCACAAATAAGATGAATTTGTCGGTCTGTGAAATGACCTTACTGCATTTCTTAGCAGATATTAAAGAAATAGAGGTAGGTGACACTACCTCTAGTATCCTCTACAATTGTCTACCCAAAGTAATAATAACACTGCGGAGTCTAGATTCATACACAACATGTAGCTTCCACAAATATGGATATCCTAGAAGAACATCACAAACTTCAAGGGGAGAAATATCACACAATACCCCATCCTTTAAGAGCTTGATGTTGTATGGTAGACGACATTGTTGGATGACGTGGATATCTCTTCCTTGGTGAATCCAGATGATGGTGTAGGGATATGGGTGTGGTGTCATTGGCAGATCCAACTGCTTGACAACATCTACTGAGATCTGGTTCTTCTCACTACCACTATCGATAATGAAATGAATAAGAGCCCCCTTTACCCACATCTGTGAGTGAAAAAGGCATTCCCCTTCCTCTATTTCTTTAGGTTCACTTGAATGGACTTTGGTGGTAGCGACAGTGGTGTTGGGTTCAACATCGATAATTCGCTTCCCTCATTATGGATTTGATTCGGATTCAGAATCTGCCTCTGAATCAGAATCTATCAGCTCGGCCACTAGTGACTTCTTGGAGCAAGATTCTTCATTGTTGTGCCAAGGCATTTTATGGTATTCGCACCACTTTCTCATTTCCTTATTCAACTTCTCATTACCCTTCTTGTGTTACGGCTTGGACTGGTTGTCTTGAGAGTATCCATATTTTCCCTGTCCCTTTTTTTGTGGGTTGGGGTTGCCTTTTCCTTGCTTTAGCTGTGAGGAGTTTTCATATCCAAACTCTTGCCTCTTCTGCTTAAATTTATGCTCGATCTTGATAGCATATCTATAATTTGTACCCCAATGATGTGATGTCTAGAAAATCCATTTATGTTTGAATGTATCTATATAGAAAGTCACGGTATTTGACCACCAAATTTCATTCAGAGTATTTGATACCTAACTTAGTGCACAGGGTATGGAAAATATTGGTGAAAAACGGTATTGTCTGGTCCCTTTCTTGATGCAGGGTGGTCCATCTTGTGTACCGATCCTTATATCTTCCAATAGGGTAGTATTGTTATTTAACGCATCCTTGAAGGAATCCCATGTGGGGGCGACTAAAAATATTGTAGATTCCTCTATGGCCCTTTTCTCAGATTAAGTATCCCACCAGTCCTTAACATGGGGGATGACCTTGAGGAGTGCAAAAGTAATATTTTCCCTATTGGAAAAATTGTGGACCGAAAACTACCCTTTGAGAAGATTCAACCATTTATATACAACATCCGCATCTATCAGTCCTTCAAATAATGGAATACCAAAATTTACTTGTACCTTGAAGGGGGTTCCATGGCCGCTTGATGAAAATGTGTCTCTTGTGGGCAGCCCCCGAAGGATCTGTGCAAATTTTTCCATCATTTCATTCCTTTTTCACGCAAGGGATTCCTTGAGCAACATTTTAAAAGGATATCCTACTCCATCATCTTTATTTTCATCCCCCATGGGTTTTTTTCTATCTCGATGCAACTGATCTTGCAAAGGATCGATTGGTTCGAGTCCCAAATTCTTGTACCCAGATCTTGTCGGGGACATGCACGAAGAAAAATAAATGAAGAGAAGATCAATCTGATACCATTGATCCATATTTATGAGTGCAATGAAGTGAATAAAATATTGAATACAATAACAAAAATTTACAGAGAACAACAACATATATCCAGTGAAGAATAACTTATGTTGAATAAAAAAAATAGGTTGAAACTGTAAAACTACAGAACTGAAAACAACTTGCTCAAATGGTGGTAGCTATCTCTGAGAAGTGATGTGACTGCTACAAACATCCATCTAAGCATAATGAGTACAATCAAGCTCCAAAGGCATTTTTAACATTACTCATGAATTCCAAAACCCTAGATATCCAAAAACCTAACCCTAGGAGATGAAACACCAAAAGTTATGTGGGCCCCGATGGGTAATTTTGTACCTCAACTTCTTGGGGTCATAAATTTTGCATACGGCCTCTATTTTAGGTGTGTGATAGCCCATTGGAAAGTTATTTTTGAGAAATAAATGTTATGTCATCAAACACCGACTATGTCTACAATTTGCTATGGAAAGCCAAAAAAACATTGTTTAGGGCCCTAGAACATCCCTGGAAGTAAAAAAATATGTATTGACATGAAAAATTCCAAAATAATACATTTGGAATAGTTGGGCAGCCACCAATATCCACCTGATAGTTGTGTAGGGCTTCAGACAACCCTGAAAGTGTAGAACCCACAATTACAAAGAATTAGAGAATAGCGTGTTGAACTAAAACTATCAAAAGGGTCCAGTTGGAATAGGTGGGTGGCCACCAATATCCACCTGGATCAAGAGTCCTAACACTTGAACTAAAGATTCAAAATGATATTTCCTCACTTTCAAAATAAAAATGATAATTATCTAATATTTATACTAACAAAACTTATATTTGGAAGAAAATATCTAGCTTGGCTTCCAATTTATCATGTTTAGACATTAAACATCCTCACTAAGATAGCTTTAAATATCACTACTCCCTCTCATGGAACTTGTTTGACATCCAACATAACATCCATGTTATAATTTATTTGATTTTCCAAAGGACCTTGTGGTTCTACAACTTTTGCAAATTTCTTATGATCACAATTCATACACATACATCAATAAAACAAGTGTCATCTCCATAGTTAAATAAGAACTCGGTTGTTTTATATGAGTTGATATTTTTCATTCTTAGATACTTCTTGGATCTATAATTTTTAGGTCTTCATATGTATTTTATGTGTAATTTATATGTAAAGTTATTTTTGGTGGATGGTGGGGAAAAGTTGTTCATTGCATACAAAATCATTTCCATACCATTTTTAATTATTTCAACTATATTAATTTTTTGAAGGTCAAGTTTTTGCTAAAATATAAGAGACACTTTACATGGTTTAACCTTAATTACAAATTACAATTCAATTGCGTGTTGCAGGATTCGTAGGAGTTACAATGGAAAATACAATTTTGATAAAAGGGGACTATGTTGACCTCCTAATTAATGGTCAAGTTATTAGGCTAGGAAGGGTTGAATCTACAGACACTAGGACTTATTATTGTAGAGAAAGGGTTAATGCAGGCTATGTTATGGTTTTAATAATTGATGTCACTCAACCAAATTTGATTGTGGAAGATGTTGATGAAGGGGACATACATCCATGGAAGATCATTGATTTTGAGGCACGACATAAGTAAATCAAAATCTCAAATCATGTGTTAAATGTTATTGATAGTATATTGAATGATTTTTTTTATCAAATAATGTTAAGTGTTATTTATAGTATATTGAATGTTTTTTTTAGCGAATACTGATTTTATTTGACTTGGTGTATACAAGTGAAAATGATTCTTCTACATTTTCTATCGGAGACAAGGTAGATATTTTGAAACTTGAAGTGAAGGTGGGTGAAAGATCCATATTCATTACAAATCTTGGTCATAATGTGCATGGAAGGATGGTAAATAAAGGATGCATAGTGGTTAAAATTGAGAAGGTGTTAAAACATGATACTCATCTACCACATCCAACAATATTTGAGCATACACTATGGGGTGCATTGGAATCTTATAAGATTTGGACAGAATCAGATTTGGAACCTCATTGTCATGATCATCCCATAAATATTCCCCAAGATAGGGTTACATTGACATGTAAAATAGTTTCTCTTACACATGGATTCATGGGAACAAGAATGTGAATTTCCAAAGGAATGATAGTTAATGTCCATGAGGATGACATGGTTGAGGGTGAAATGCTAGGTGAAATGTACTTCATTATTTGTGTGGAATAGATACATGGAAATTATGAAATATTTAGGATTAGGTATAATTCTATACATTGTTTAGTTAGATGACCAATAAATAAGTTGGTGGACAACAAATGTGAGATATTAAGGGTCAAGGAAACATTCAAGGAGCCACCCAAGGAAATGGTGATATGGGATGTGATAGAGGCCGACACAAGTCCCTTAAACAAATGGGATGGGGATATTTATAATGAAAAATGTATAGACTCAAATGATATGTGTGTAATGAGGCCATATTAAAGGATTAAACAAGTTATGGCTACAAACAAATTTGCAAAATTTCAAACAAAGATAAATGAAGAGAAAGACATCTAACTTTTGGCAATAGATGAATGTTGTAAACAATATTGTCTTCGACATGTGGATAGGAAGGCCATTGTAGTTGCTAGAAGGGGTATGTAACACATAAATAAAAATGGTATTAGGAAATTTGTCTTGAATTCACTCCTTTCAAACACAATCATGTCAAAAATCCATGGTCATGGCCTACCTCATATTGTTAGAAAAGTAAAGGAAATGATATTTAATGGTAATAATATTTGTAAGAAAGCATGTTACAAGATACATAACATTCCTCAAAGTACCTTCTATAACTGCCAACATTATTTCCAGCATGAACACATCAAATCCATTCATTGTAACACCAACACATGAAAATCATATGCACATACGCCATAGAAATATTACACATAAATTTAATGGATAATTCAGATTATTCACCAAACCAAACATGTCAAGTTGAAGAAGATGGAAGGTCTACTCCTTTAATATTTTATTTATTTATTTTTATTTGTAAACCAACAACTATATTAATATTTAACAGATATTACATAGAAATGTATAGATGATTCATCCTTCCAGAGACAATGACAGTCTTTGGGACACAAAAAATAAAAACAAGGTGCCTACCCTTATGGGGAAACCATGCCTTAAACTATTTAATTGATATGGAGGCCATTTCATCCCCGTTGGACACAATTACACTAAGGTTGAATGCTCCAAGGATCCTACTGGATGTGAGGTGGTGGACCTCACATTTAGCCTTAGTATAATTGTGTCCTGGGGGGATGAAATGGCCTCCATATCACTTAGATAACTAGGTGATGACTTTATATACATATGCAGTCTTAATCTCTAGTGCCTCCTTTCTAGATTTCATCTGTCTAAAGTATTTCTCCTTGGGGAGCATTCCCAAGGTAACCAAATTCATAGTTTTCCAAGATAATTCAAGGGTCCTATGGAATTTTGAGTTGCGAGTTCAAGAGAAATCCAAGTATGGAACCAAATTATCGATCTGAGCTTTGGTCTCCTTGTTATAATGAAAATCTCTAAGTTATTGAACCTCCACTTCCAACTCTGCCATTTTACCTTTTTCTGCCTCTAGACCAAAACCTTCATAAGTTTCAACTGCTTCCAGTGCTTCCTTCATAGCTTGAGTTGGATGAAAAGAGGGGGGGGGGGGTTTGGGAAGAGTGGGGATGAGAGGGAATTCTACCTCATGGGGCCATGACTAAGTAGAAAGGGACCTGAGAATATATAAATATAGAGAAGGTAAGGACAAATTGACAGGTGATAAGGAGGACTAGAGGCTCAAAACTAGATAGACTTAGGACCACAATATTTCTCGTCCAAGGCTTCAAATTTATGGCCTGAATGGACCTGTTCCCTGCCTATGAAACCTGATAATTTATGATCCAAAGAGGGAGTCTCTTCATCATAACAATGCAAGGTTTAAAATCCCATGGAAGGACCAGAGCTATTATCATTTATGAACCGGAGATCATGTGAGCTTCCATATCTATCATGCGAGGGAGAGGTCAAAATGCGGCTATCCTCGATATTTGTTGCTTCTTAATTATCCACCAAAACTCTTGTGTGTGAAACCTCTGTGACATGACATGGAAAGTTGTGATTACTTTCATATAAAGGGATGGGAGGATGGAACGAAGGGTAGAATAATTCCATATGTCGTCAAGGGTGGGTTGTCTCATCACTTGTACCCCCCGTGTCATCATGATTGCTAACAGAAAAAATATCCAGGTAATAGATATCAGACTTAGATAATGAGAGGAAGTTTTTTTTCCATGGGAGTTCCAGCAGGTTTTCCCATTGGACATCCATATGAGTTTCAAGACCCACATTGGTGAGAAGTTCTGCCACATTATTTGTTGTTATTTTAACATGTGAAGGAACCAAACCTAGGAGAGAGTAGGAAGGAGAACCTGAAAGGTCGATCAAGTTTTCCAACCTCCAATTCATTGATATCTTTGAGCTTGAAGAGCCCTATTGAAGTTTAGTTAGAATATGGATGATGATATGAGAATATCCCTCTACGATGAGTTGGTGAAAGTGATGTTAATGGGTTTTTTGAAGACATTTTATCAAAGACCAAAGTTCTACGACATTGTTGGAAGTGATGCTAAGACTTCCACAAAATATATGAATAATCTGACCCCTACTTTCTCAGAAAATGCCTCCATATCTAGTTGATCGTGGATTACCTTTGGAAGCTCCATCAAAATTAAGATTGATACAACCTGATTGGGGAGTGTTCTAGGAGGAGGGAATGGAAGGCTTGGGAGAATTAAATAGTGAAGGGAGAGATGAAAAATGGATGATGGGAAGCCATCAGGATAGAAGGTGACACTCTAGGGAAAATCAGGAGGGGTCGACAAGCTTCCACGATTCTTTAGAGATGGTCTCCCCTATTTTTTTCTTGATATTTCACCAGATGAGATCCTTAGGTTTGGATTCCTCTTTGAAGATTCAATGGTTACACTCCTTCCATAGTTCCTATAGGATAAACATAGGTAGGAGAAACCAAATGAGATTGAGCATTATATTGGAAAAGAAATTGTCTCGCCAAGAGGAGATAGTGGATCTGACAGAGTGCATGTTGCAATCAGATTGTCTGAAATCCAGAGCCCCTTTGTCCCAAAGAGAGTTGTTGAAGGGACAGGAGTTGAGGAGGTGTTCCAAATTTTTGTCATGTTGTGAGCATAGAACACATAGATCGGGTCCGATGAAACCTATTTTGCAAAGGTGATCCCACGTGAGAATATTTTGATGCGCTATTTTCCACAAGAAGGTAGTTATTTTTGGCCAATGGTTGGAGCTCCAAATTTTCTTCCAAATCTCCTCCTAAGGAGTATTGGAGTGATTATAATCTAGATGATAGGCTTATTTGATAGTGAAGGTGATCGTTGGTTTGTATCCCCATCTTATCTTGTCAGGAAGTGTGGAAAGCCTAATTTTTGTCTAAGCTAGACATTATAAAAGGTACTAAAGCTGATATCTTAGCTGGAGGAGGATATGGTCATGATAGATATGCTAGAGACACCAATATAGGGAATCATAAGTTAAGTCCCAGTAGTTTTTGACTTTTTGTCCCATAGTAGCTTGGAGAATGAGTCTTAGGGGGTGATATTATAATCAACATGAAGGGTTGGAAGCTTATGCTATGAGTCTTTCCAAAAGAGGGATAAATGACCATTATGGATTTCCTAGAAACTATGTTGTTGAACTAAACATCTATTTTTCCAAGCTAAGTTTCATATGAGGGAGCCTGCAGAGGATTTTTTCATTCTTATGAGATCAAGGCCATCAATTGGAGTTGCATGTTTATCATTCCATAGTCGAATCCATGGATCAAATTTATATTGAATCCATATCCACCAAGTTTTATCTCCCATGGTTTTGTTGACAAGTTTCATATCTTTGATTCCTAAACCTCCATTGGATTTGGGAAGGATGATGCTATTCCAAGATACCAAAGCCAATTTATTGGAGGATTTGGCTCCCTGCAAAAGGAAGTTCCTCTAAATATTTTTAACATCTTTGAGGATTATTTTTGGGGCCGCTAGAGTCGAGAAGAGATATAAATGGATTGCTTTCAAAATGGATTTGAGGAGGACTAATCACCATGCAATATTAAGGGATATGAAAGTCTAGTTTGAAATTGTTTTATTAATCCCGGAGAGGAGGTATTCCTAAGAACTATTACAGGCACCCAAAGTGAGTAAGGGGACTCCTATATATTTGGATGGAATGGATCTTCTTGAATAACCAAGAATACGGGTGATATGGAATTGAACATAGAGCATAATGTTGAAAAAGATGATTTGGGATTTGAGATGGTTAATGGAGGTGCCAAAAGTATCCATAAATTTATCAAGGACTTTTTTGAAGTCATGAGCCTCTCGCATGGAGGGGGTGCCAATTAACAAAGTTTCATCCACAAATTGATTGTACATTAGAGGGTCTGAAGAATTTTTGAAAGAAATACCTTGAATTTTGAGATTATCAACCGCATCCCATAAGCTTCTTCCTAGGCCTTCTTCCATGAGGATGAAAAGAAAGGGAGAGAAGGAGTCACCTTGTATAATTCCATGGGAGGGATGAAAAGGTTGATATCGAGAGCCATTGATCAAGAGGGATAAAAAAATAGAGGAGATGAGACCCATGATCCAATTGAACAAATTATGATAGAATCCAAAGGCAATAAGACTTTCTCTGATGAATTTATATCTTAACTTATCGAAGGATTTATACATGTACAACTTAATAAGAATTCCTAGAGTTTTGGATACTTTCAATGAGTGAGCTACTTCATGGGCTAGGACAAGGATATCAAGGATTTGGCATCCTTCAACATAACCAGACTTCTCGCGGACAAATAGATTCAGTAAAACGGATTTGAGGTGAAGAGTAATGGATTTAGAGATGACCTTGTAGATGACATTGCAAAGGGAAATGGGGCGGAACTTGTTTGGGTCAACCACTTTTTCTTATTTGGGAATAAGAGAAAGGAAATTTGCATTTAGCACTAGGATAACCCCAGAAAATCTATGTGATTCTTGGACTACCTTGAGGACATCCCATTTTATGATTGACCAACAGTGATGGAAAAAATAAGAAGTGAAGCCATCAAGACCAGGGGATTTTATTCCTAATAATATTAGGTTAGTTTCCTCCACATTCTCCATAGAAATTGTATTGAGAAGGAGGGAATTGTGATATTTAGAGATAAGGAAAGAAATTTTTTGCATTATTTTTTTTATGTTTGTTTTCCGGCCAGGTTGTGGATCGGTGAAAAAATTCTGAAAAATTAAAATGAGTTCTTTCTCCATGTCATCATAAGAGGTGAATTTATTACCTTCAATCAATATCATAAGAGAGATATAGTTGGAGTGACGTCATTGAATCATTGAATGATTGATTAATTTGGAGTTGCAGTCGCCTTCCTTCAACCATTGGATTCTTGATTTTTTCTTCCAGAGAGTTTCTTCCTTCTTTTTCATTTAGTCTATTTGTTCTGTCAAGGTATTTTCCTAATGAGATAACAATGGAGACCTACCTTGAAGGATTTTATTTTTTTAACAGATTCCATTAGAGAATATAATAGTTTTAGATCTTGAAAAATGTCTCCAAATACAGTCTTGTTCCATATTTTGATCTTATTCTTAAGCATCTTGAGATGTTGTTGGAAGTGAAACTGTTGGAGTTACTTCACACACACCTAGGATTTATTTTTCCTAAGTTTTTCCCTTTTTTATTAGTCATAATTAGTCATTATCTAGTCTCCTATATTTTAAGGGAGAATATTCCACCTGGAGAATATTTTCTTTCAGTTGACACTTCAGTTTGACTATTTGAGTTGAGTTTATATGTTGCATTGGTTTTTTCACCATGCTACATTGGGATCATCACTAGATAATACTCACTTTCCTTGGGATCTTCACTAGACTAGTTATTTACCCTTGATTTCCTGAGTTAACTCCTCACTACTCTTTGTTCAATCAATTAACTGAAGACTAGTTGACTAGTTAACTCAACTAGGTGACAATTCACTCCTATAACTGCCTAAGAGACTAGACTAGGTGGAAGTTCACTCTCTTAACTACTGGTGTGTCCATATCACTCTAAACCACCACTATGGCACATTGTTTCTCCTCCAGTGTGCACTCATTGAGTTATACAGAGTATATCATGTGTAAATCATTCATTATTCATAACAGTTAATGAGAATTCTTCTATTCTTTCTCTCCTTCTTCTTCTTTCTCAAATTCTCTCTGCAAATGTGTGTATTATTGTTTAGCTAGATATATTATGTGTAGGTTCAACAAATTTACATGGTATTAGAGCTGAAGAACTGCTAAGCAAAATATACACCAAATTGTTTTGCAGGTACAAATATTGAAGACAGTGGAAAGATGGATTTCCAAAAATAATTCATTCTTACACCTTAAAACAATTTTGCATGGAAGGAGAAAATAGCCATACATATCCATAATAGATGGTTGTACAAGTTAAACTTGAATACATATACATAACCGACATCAGCCATAGAAAAATCCAAGTACTTAAATCGCATGGATGAGGCACTCAGAACAATTTGCAGTCTTATTTCTCCCGATCTTATTTTTCACATATCTTCCTGTAAGACTCCCAATGAAGCTTGGAACACCTTGGAAGGGATATTTGGAAAATAGGATGAGATGAGGGGACACATTTTGGAGGTGGAGCTGCTCACATTGGATCCAAAAAGCTTCGACAATATCCAATATTTCTTTACAAAATTCAAGGATTTACTGTCACAACTCAAAGTTTATGGGGTTGATAAATCGAAGGAGGAGAAACAAATGGTTCTCACCATTGTCTCCAAGCTTGGTCCTGAATTATCTGTATTTGTATCCACATTCCATTATGTCATATTGCCTCTGGAGCCACCTGGAAGATGCCTTATGTTGAGGACTTTATCGAATCCATGAAACCAGAGAAAACCAAGCTCATCAACATGGGCACAATCAAAGGAATAAGGGTGCATGAACTCATTGTACAATATGGCAGCCACAAATATCAGAAATCTAAATAAAAATATAAACAAAAATCTCAGGCACATCCAAAGAAGGAAGGGTACACAAAACCCTTCACTGATGCCTCCTAATCCAAAGGGGAAAAGGGAAGAAAAAGGGAGAAATGCTCGTATTGTCACAAAGGATTCCATCCAAAATCCCCATGCATGCAAAAGAAAATAGATCTAATGTCTCAAATACTTCAACAAAACAACCTTGGATATCTCATCCCTGAGGGTGCCAAGAAGAAGAAGCCAGAAGATCATAATTCCAAGAAAGGAAATTCTAGCCATGCCTTTATTTCCATCAACTCCTCTCTCGATGCTTGGATCATAGATTAAGGAGCATAAAATCACATGGCTGCCTCAAAAGCAGTATATTATTCTTTGGATGCATGCAAAGGTCCTCATATTCTAATGGGGGACAACTCTTCTATCAAAGTCACTGGCAAAGGAAGGATTGAACTCACTAATGGAATCTTTGAGAATGTGTTGCACATTCCCAAACTTTCCATAAATCTTCTCTTCATGTATCAAATGATGAATTCTAGAACTGGAAAGAAATTCATATTCACACCAAATTTCGTGGACATCTATGGCATGCAAACCAACTCCAGGGTTGTTACCGGTGAGGTAAATCATCAGTCTAGATTGTATACTTTTTCTGAATTCATTGAACCTGATTCTGCTTTACTGCTTACTCATGTTGATGAAAGTAGTAGAATATGGCACAAAATGTTTGGACATTTAAATTTCAGATACATGCAACATCTTAGCAAGAAAATATTGGTTGATGGTCTACCAGACATCCATTTCTCCAAGGGAGTATGTGAGGGATGTGTTCTCAAAAAACACCCTCAAGAGAAATTCGACAAAGGAAAGTCTCAGAGATCCTCTGGACCTTTATATCCGATATGCAATGACCTTATGGGTCCTTTTCTACATCCATCCATCAACAAATCGAGGTTTGTTCTCATTTTTGTTGATGATTTATCACGTTTTACATGGATCTACTTTCTCAGGAAAAAATACGAGGTCTTTCAACACCTCAAAGATTTCAAAGCCCTGGTTAAGACATCAAAGTCCTCCAAACTGATAACAAGGGAGAACATGTAAATCATGAGATCCATAATATTTTCCATGAGGCAAGGATTCAATTGCAACACACAGTTCCCTATACTCTGTAGCAAAACAGAGTTGTTGAGTGGATAAATAGATCTCTAAAGGAGATGGCATATTGCATGTTGCATGAAAAATCACTACCATAGAGACTATGGACCGAAGTACTTAATTGTGCAACATACATCCAAAACATATCTCACCATAGTTCATTCAAGGATAATACCCCTTACGAGGCTTAGAGAGGCCTCAAACTGGAAGTGACCCACTTTCGCATTTTTGGTTCATGTCCATGGGCCCAAATTCCCTTTGAAAAGAGGAAGGCACTTGATGTTGATACTAAGAGGGGGGTGAATCAGTATCAAGTACAATTTAAAACCTTTTTCAACTTATATTTAAACCATTCAACTATATCCAATGAGCAATGAACAATAGTATAAGAGTTACGCCAATACACAATAATACACCATGCACAATATATGAGAAATAATCAATAGTTTATTGTTCAAGGGAAGTGATGACTTCCAAAGGTAGCTACATCTTCCAAATGTAGAGGGAGGGATAAACCTCCAAGAGGAATATACAATCCTCCAATATCAAGAGAGATTTGAACTCTCCATCCTTGCCCCTTCCTTCCACCCAAGAATATATGAGAGATAATAAATCTTTACATTAAATCATCACCATCAACCAATCATCACATAGAACCTAATAATGCTTCCTGAGACTTCTTCAATTTCTGAAATTCTTCAATTCTTGGAGTACTCTGATCCTATAATTAATATTACTCAATGTATTCTCTGAAATTCCTCCAATTTTCACTCCTTGAATCCTCCCCAAAAAGAGGTTATAGAAAGAATGGTAGACTTTCTTCAATTCTGGTCTGTTCAGAAGACCCAACTTGTACAGGATGCCCCACGCTCAATATTTAACATCTGATTTTGAAACTCACACACACAAAACTAAATTATGTACTATTTCCAATGGAAGTGGTCCCACTTCATTTGGATTCTTTATGAATAATTTATGACTATTTTACCCGGAACACCTGTTTATTGACTAGCTTCAGGACTGGTCACAAACCCTGTCTTCCACAGAGTGTATCTCCATAATTATAGCGAACCAAGAGCTGAAATTTTTACCAGAGGTACCTTGATATGTCTTATCAATTGCATAGCGATCTAACCATATGAATCGTTCTAGAAAAAACGTTATAGCAAAAATGGCAAGATGACCTGAAAATAACATACCTTAGAACACATCACCAAAAGACTTCATCCTCCCTTGAAATCCGGCCTTCTTTTACTTCTTATTCCCTATGAAATTAGACTTGTATCAAATGAATGTATAATGATTTTTATTTATACCATTTATGTCACTTCCTTTTAACATTAGGGCCGACCTGACACTTTCTTATTTTGTAATTCTTTTCTTTAATTATCTTCAGGGCCTACATGT
>ML823365.1:0-13225 GCA_009831015.1 Picea engelmannii | reverse complement strand
GGGTTCCTATGAGTTTTTCCCTCTTTCTTGACTTTATTTTAGTGTATATTTTGTATTTGGGTACCTAACATGGCCTTGTTGTCGGGACCCATTCTTTATTTTCACCGTAGTGATGTTTAGGGGGGGTGTTGGAGTTACTTCACACACACCTATGATTTCATTTTCCTTGTTTATTATTCATAATTAGTCATTATCCAGTCTCTTATATTTTAGGGGATAATATTCCACCTGGATAATATTCTCTTTCAGTTGACACTTCAATTTGACTAGTTGAGTTGAGTTTAGATGTTGCATTGGTTTTGTCACCATGCAACATTGGGATCATCAATAGATAATTCACACTTGCCTTGGGATCCTCAACAGATACTCCTCACTACTCTCTGTTTAGTCAAATAACTGAATACTAGTTGACTAGTCTACTCAACTAGGTGGTAGTTCACTCATGTAACTACCTGAGAGACTAGACTAGGTGGTAGTTCACTCCCATAACTGATGGTGTGTGTCCAGATCACTCTAGACCACCACTATGGTGCATTGGTCCTCCTCGATTGCGCACTCATTGAGTTATACAGAGTATATCATGTGTAAATTATTCATTATTCATAACGGTTAATGAGAATTCTTCTATTCTTTCTCTCCTTATTCTTCTTTCTCAAATTCTCTCTAAAAATGTGTGTATTATTGTTTAGCTAGATCTATTATGTGTAGGTTCAACAAATTTATAGTAACGTCATAGATCCTTTTATTTTCTTATACTCCTCCCAGCATATTTTGATGTTAGCAAGGAATTTTGGGTGCAAGAACCAAAACTTCTCAAAATGGAAGGGTTTTGTTCTAATTTTTCTAGGAGTATCTAAGGAGAGGAATATGGGCCAATGATATGATCCTGTGGAAAGGAGGATGGTGGATTCCATGTGCATACTTGTGAGAATGTGATATTTTGAGATTAAGAAACGGTCTAGATTACAAGCCACTTGGTGAGAACCACCCTACGATTGTTCCAAGTGAAGGTGTTGTTTCTAGTTTCTAGGTCTATTAGACTTCAATATTGAATGAAATATTTGAAAGCTAGATGATCTAGATCTAACCATCGAATCCCTCCTTTCTTTTCCTCCAAGTTCATGATGAGATTGAAATATCCCCTTAGGAGCCAGAGGTGAGGGTGAATTAGAGAGGCGATATTTTGAAGCTATGAGATCAAATTTATCTTTTCCCCAGACTGATGAGGTCTATACACATTGGTGATGAATCCAATGGATTATTCCCCCAACAAGTGGAATTCCACTAAAATGTTGTATTTCATATAAAAAAAACATTGCATGAGGATCTTGTCTTGATTCCAAAAAATTTCTAGTCCTCGCGTGGTTCATGAGGAGTCAATTTCCATGGAGAAACCATCTTTCCAAATCTTGGATAAGATGGATTGAAGCATATCCTTTGAACATTTAGTTTCCTACAATAGAAAAATATCTAGTGATTTTTTCTTGATCTTGTTTCGTAAGATCATATACTTACTATTACCATTAAGTCCTCTAATGTTCCAAAAGATCACTTTCATTGATAACTTTGGGAGGGTTGAAAAGTATCTGTGATTAGGGTGTTATGCTCTGAGTTCACCAAGATATCCCCAATTTCCTGAATTAATTGAAGACTATGCTTTCTTCCTCTTCTCTTATCTTCCTTCAGGATATTTTTTCTTTTAGCTTATTGGTTTGGATGACAAAATTGTGATTAGAAGGGGTGGTTCCTAAAGGATCTAGAGTGTCCTGACAACGTTTGTGGAGTGCTTTATGAACTAGATAGATATGCTCTAGGGGGATTGACTTCATGTCTTGATTTTGAACTACATCCATGATTCCCTATAGGTCAATCCCATATGGTACCATTTCTTCTGCATCTTATTCATAGCTCTCCTCAAGGGAAAAAACAGGGGGGTGTCTTCTAAAGGAGGCATTTTCGGAGAGGCTTGAGAAGTTTTAGGTTATTTTGGCTCACAAAAAGGTGGGGAATTCTTAGGTTTACGTTTTTTAGGAAGGTCATTGTTAGAGTCCTTTGTGATCAAAGAATTTGAATCTACATATAGAGAGATGATGGGGTTGAAACTATTCTTCGAAGTGAGAAATGTATTCTAGTCAATAGGTTTCTAGGGTATTTTCTTGTGATTATGTCTTTGATAGGTTGAGATTTTGGTGAAACCTTCATCATCTATGTTGGGGTTAGCTTTGGTCATTTTGGGAGGATTTATATGGGGGAAGTCTCTATAAAAGTGGTCATGCTCGTGGCAACAACGACAGTGGAAAGGAATGAATTCATAGTCTAAATATTGAATCGATTAAACATGTTGGAAGTATAGGAAGATTGATTCTGGAATAGGGATAGATACATTCATTAAAATACATATTCTGGCATAGGTGGTGTAGCGTCCCTATTTTGTGGCTTTAGAATTTTTGAAAAAGGTTCCTAAGGTGTTTCCAATGCCATGTAAGATCTCTTCCTCCCAATATTCAGAGAGGAGAGAATAAAGTCAAATCCAAACAAGGGAACATGAGAAATATTCCTCCTCTAGGTTGAATGTTTCCTTCCAGTAATGTAGAAGAAGACCATTAGATCTGAAGAAATACGATCCTCCCTCAAATATTATGTCTTTTTCCTTAGTTCTTTAAGAAATGACAGTAAAGAAACCATTGGATCCTAACTTCAAATTGATGTGCCAAGTGGTCTTCCAGCGGGAATGGATCCAAGTGACCAAATCATTTTCATTATTCCATAAAACGAGGAACTTACTAGTAGGTTTTATAGCCCTAAAATTCCCTACCTATGCATACATGGCATTGGCCTTTATACTTGCACAATTTGCCAAATTATTGTTGAGGATATCTCTTTGAAAAAACATTTTTTGGAGCATGTATGTGCCTTGCTGCACTATTTTCTGCACACATATGCTAGTTACATACTAGATATCCCACGTACATATGCTAGCTACATATTAAACAACCTGAGTTTACCTCCAAAAGTTGCAAGGAATTCGACAGAGTTTATGGGATATTGAGGGTTTCCCAACCAATTCACCCATTGTATCTCGTCCCCAAACCGAATAACTATCCTTTTATCATATAAAATGAGGTATTGAGGTCCCATTCCATAATCAAACATTATAACATAGAAACTCTGCCAAAATCCCTTCCCCCTCTTATTCCAAATATTGCAGCCCTTTCTAAGATTTGGCCTCAATATTCCCTCTCTAGCCCTTTCTCCTATACAATCCCTTCCCTTTCCCTAAAGTGATTAGTTGATTGTGAGAGAAGGTTGTGGGATGATTCACTTGAAGAAACATTAATAGGATCATGGACCTGGTTCACGGAGCATCAGCCATTGAAGGTTGTAACTTTGAATCTTCATACTGAATAAAAAAATCCCTCTCTTGTCTCAATTATTACGTGTTTATGCTTTTCATTTGATTTATGCTTAATGGTTTATATCTAACCCCAACCTTGATGAGTAGAAATAGAATATTTGTAGCATTTTTTTTCTAAATATTCTTGTAGGTCATCTTTCAAAGGATACCAACAACCTGGGAAGCTACACAGGTGGAGAAGGTCTATATCGAACGTTAGCACCAAAGGTACTACTTCTGACCTACTTTCCTATCTCTTTATGTTCATATATTTAGAATGTTTGCAGTAGTTTAATAATAATAATATTGTCTTTTAAGGAAGTTAATATCTATGCCTATACTTTGACCCTAGTATAGTAATAGGGATATTTTCCACACTAGAAGAATTGGTGACTCCACTGGGGAATCTCTCTAGGGTTTTAGAGGGAGGTTTTTTGGTTTTAATTGTATTCTTTATTTCCTTTTGATTTTTTTATCAAGTTCACTGAGTCTTTTGTGGGTCTCTGGTTATCTGAGAGATTCCTACCAGCTTTCCCTGCCCATTCAATGTTCCTAGTCTTTTTCTTTTTGAAAAATATCAAAGGTGTGCATTCTCTACTTTAGCTCAGCCCGCGTACATACGTAGTCTGCACAGTAGACAACCTGCATACATACACATTTTTTTGGTGCAACAACCCATGTCTCTATGTCTTGAAAGTGTTTTTAAAAAGAGAAGTTTTTCTCTTTTTTGACTGAAGCTCTAGGATTCTTAGGGATTTCGTATATTTTACATATTCTTTGTTACTGGCCTTATCTTGGGTTAAATATTCATTTTCAACTTGTTTTCTTGATTTTCTTTTGTTTTCCCTAGTGGTTTAGAGTGAACTTTCAAGTTTTAGATCCTCCTCTGGTTTATTTTTGAATCCCTATGTTTATGCAGTCGGCCTAGGGTCTCTGTCAATCTTGGTTTCCATTTTCTCATTTTCCTATTTTGTGATTTGAAAAACAAAAAAAGAATTTTTACTTTGGTTTTTCTTGTTAAAGCAATTCAAAAAAATCAAAAATATTTTTTGTATTTAGTTTGGTAGCATAGCCTAGGTTGTTTGTTTGCAAAATAAAAGAGTTCCAGTTTCAAAGTACTTCCTTGCTTTCCTGGAAATATAAGTAGTTTTGCGTAGTCAAACGAAATCACTTTTTAGGAAACTTTCAATTATAAGATCTTGAAACGTTAATTTGAAAAGTTGATATTTACAAAGGGTTTTAAAAGATTTTGCTTTAAATTCCAAGTATCTTATTTTATTTTAAATGTGTTGGCATGTTTACAGGAAGAATGTGCTTGTCATTGATGGCAAGAACAACAACGAACCAAAACTCAAGAGCGCAGAAGATGAGAAAGCTCAGAAGAGATAGCGGTTTCTAGAAGTACAGACGAGGTCCAAGAGACAGACTCACAGAAGGAGCAAAGATCGAGATCCATGAACACTTAGAAATCCTTCTAAAGTCAGAGAGATAAGAATATTAGGAGAAAGAGAGACAGTGGTCGTTGGGTCACTGATCCAGAGGACCAACAACTGTCAGATTGAATTAATGAAGGATAGGATAAGCAGGGCAAAACGATTGAGAATTCGATCATCCGAATTTCCATCAACCGTTAGATTGATTCAAGTGGAAGGAAAGGATAAGCAAGGGATGAGATCTGAGATCTTGATCACCCAAATTTTCGTTAGCCATCAGATCGAAATAAGTGGAAGGAAAGGATAAGTTAGAAGGCATGCTAATCTCAGCGGCTGATAATCGGGAACTTAGATCTATGGTTGACATGGCATATCAGACCCCCCTGATATTTCTTCCTTTAACCGTGGGGGGGTCTGAGTTGGTGGTATTTCGCATGTGGGACCCTCATACGTGTCACCTTCTTGTCAACTCGGACCCCCCTCACTCATTACCACTTACCACCTAACCCACCCTCTGAGAAAACCACCAAACCACTCATACATACCACCTCCTCACTTTGACGTCACATTCCACTACCTGCTACACGTCACACTCCACTACTACGCCCTGCCTCGACCTCCACTACACTGCCTACACGTCTCACCCACATCAGCAAGGACATGTGGAAGACCATGTTAGCAAAGACATGTAGAATACCACGTCATCAAGTGCACATGGCATAATCAAATGATGACAAGTGTCAAGAGGAAATTGGCTTGTGCCATGTCAACAAGTGACGTAAGAAAGATACATCACTCTGGGAGATTTACTTCGGAAGTTTCATCACCAACAAATGTCAAAAGTTCTGAAGGGAGAAGGTTTGAAGTCACTCTCAGTCATCCGATATGAAGATCACTTTGGATGCATTCTCAACCATTGACCTAGTTCAGTGGAAGGACATTGTAAGTGGAAGTGTTAACCAATAGCAAGTGGTCTCCACCACTTTTTACTTACTCAACAGGTGATCACTCCGGACGAAAATGGAGAAGCGACTTGTCAAAGTCCCAAAGTCCTGAAGTAAGCAGGGACCATCCATCGTCAAAACTGATGGGTGGCACACGATCCACTACTCCAGAGTGAATCACTTTGGGAGTTTTTGGTTGGGAAGGAAACGAGTTTTCTGAAGACCCGAGGGTCAAAGAAGATCCACGCCATCGGTTGCCAGAAGGACGCGTGGAAGAAATCTATGCATTTTGGGAAAAACACTCTGGGATAAAGTGAAGGATGAGATGTTGATATTTGAAATCTCCAAAGTCTGGAGACCCGAAGGAGATCTTGACCATTGATTTGAGAGGGACACACGTCAATGGATTGTCAACTCCAAAAAAAGGTGATAGATATAAAGTTAAAAATTGAGAGTTGAAATCTCTGAAGTCCGGAGACCCAAAGGAGATCTCAACCGTTAATTCGAGAGGGGTGTGCATCAGTGGATCATAAACTCTAGAATATTGGTGTACGAAGAAAAGAAGGGTTTGATATTTGAAGCTCTCGGAGCCCGGATCATGAAGTAAATCACATCCATTGATTTAGGAAGGCTAGATTTTATCTGCAGACTTCAAACGATAGATTTGAACCGTCTGTTCATGAGCACCATCAAGATCACGAGATCGATGGTCCCATCGCATTGCGGGGATTGAAGGTGAGAATACTTTAAAATGTTGAAGGCAGGCCGCAATCGAAACCATGGTTTTGGAGAAAGGACACGTGGAGCTCTGTAATGAATTACAGGGCGAAAATAGGGTTTCCGTCAAACCACCTTTCGACGTTCTTGCAATCGCGTGGTCACACGGGATATTCACCCAAGTTCATATCGAGAAACAGAGCTAGTTCTCACTAGAATGAGATCGGGAAGTGCCTTTTGAATAGGCGTTTGGTCACTTTTGGTGGTCACATGAAGGAAGGGGCTTGAAAGCCAAAGAAGCCAAAAATGACTGACTGTAAATACCAAAGAATACGAAGAGTTAGGATTTCCAGAGAAGCCATAGAATCTCAAGATAACACCCACTAATGATGAATAGATTTAGTATAACTGCTAGGGAATATGAAGAGTTTGTATGATGATCAGGCAGAGGACTTGAGGTGAGAAAGACATCCAGAACATAAAAGACAAGATTCTTTTTCGAGAGTGATGCATGTGAGCAAGATGAGATGTAGTGTATAATCAGAAGGGGAGATATGTGGCGCAGTAAAGAGTATGTAGAGGAAACACAGAGTATAAAAGGAAGAAGAGAAGTTGAACATCGGTGGTGTTGAGCACAGGAGGAAAAAGAGCATAGCATAGAAGTTGAACGATGAAGAATAAGAACAGAGTATAGAAGATGAAGAAGGCATAGGAGACATGGAGCAGTAACAGACCATATCAGAGACAACGAAAGTAAGTAAAGTTTTTTAAGATTCATTCAGGGTGGTAGGGTGGTTCTAGGGAGGATGGAATTCCTCTAAATTCTAGTTGGTGCTAGAATATATTATGCGAGTTGGTGCTTCCATCTAGTGGGTCCTAGAGAAACCTGGGGTTTGGTGCTTCCATCTAGTTGGTGCTAGAGAAATATGAGAGTTGGTGCTCTATGCAAGTTGTAGCTTGATATCAGAGGTTGTAGCCTCACATTTGAGTTGGAGCTCAAATATTGTGATGTACATGAAAGTTGGAGCTTGATTGACATCCTAAGAAGAAGAGGTTTTCACCCTTATGGGTTTCCTCATGAAAATCAGTGTCTCTGTGTATTTTGTGTGATTGATCAAATATTGTATATCTATGCATGTTAAGTTATCAACAACACATTAAATAATAATCTAGAATGAATCATAAAATAAAAGGAAAAATTTCAATCTTATATATATAACTAATTCACCCCCCCCCCTCTCAGTTATATTTCCAACAATTCATATCAGAGTCGATGCCTTTGATCAAAGGTAGATCCATAATCTTGAACATGACTAGTCATGATGGAAGTTCAACTAATAGACCCCCTCTGTTTTATGGAACAAACTTTGCCTTCTGTAAAATAAGAATGAGAACACATTTAATGTCTTTGGGTGCTAATGTTTGGGATGCGTTTAAACGGGATATGTGAATCCTGTAGTCTTGGCCTCAAAAGATGATAAGCTGGATTTTAGCTTTAATTAAAAAGAAATGAATGCCATCCTCATTGGACTTGTTGAAGACAATTTTGTGAAAGTCATGCATTGTTATTCAGCAAAATTTGTGTGGGACAAGCTGATAAGCAGTTATGAATGTAATGAAAAGGTGAAAGACGCAAAAATTCAGACTCACGGACTAAAATTTGAGCGGTTAAATATGGATGAAGACGAAACTATCAGTAAGTACTTCTTATGTATAGAATAACTTGTCAACGCTATGAAAGTCCTAGGTGAAACGATAGATGAATCTTTTCTAGTCCAAAAATTATTAAGTTCTCTTCCTGATAGATTTAACTCAAAGGTCTTTGCTATAGAGGAAATAGCTAATCTCAAAACGTTGACACTAGATCAACTTCTTGGAACCCTAACTGCTTATGAAATGAGAATCACCAAAGTTAAATCCACTACAAGAGAGGCATATTTTAAAGTAGATAAAAACATAGACTCCTATATAGATGAAATTGAAGCAAACTTTGTGAGAAGATTGAAGAAAAGATCAGGAAAATGCAAAGGTAAACTGCCCTTCAAATGTTTCAACTATGGTAAGATAGGTCATTTTTCATCTAAGTGTCCTCACAAAAGAAAGGATCAGACATATGACGATAAATAGAAGAACAAACACAAGAAGGTATATAAAGAGAATAATTTTAAGAATAAAAGCCTTTGCATAAACAATGATGATGATCCCTCAGATGAAAGAAGCGACTCTTATATTGAAGACAAAATAAATGATATCATGCTAATATCTTTAGAAGATCTAAAAACTGAAGATACAGGAAGTGAGTTCATTGATTGTGAAGTAGTAGTAGATCTTGAAGGATAACTTGTCAATTCCATGGAAGAGATTGATAGACTCAGAGAAAAGAAAAGAAAACAAAAACAGTTGCCGCTCAAACATGAGAAAACATGCAATGAACCATCTGAATAAATTACTCTGTTGAAGGTTAAGTTAGAAGAAGCTAAGAAGATTGAAGACATCCTCAAACAACAATTGAAGGAAGCTAAAAAAAAAGGTGAAAAATTGGAAGATGAAGTAGTGACTGTCAGAAAAGATCTAGAGAAATTTTAGGCCTTATATCATCAGAATCTGACAAGTATTAAAGCCTCAGAAGGATTATCCTCATTCTGAATCAGCAAAGGAATTGAAAGTTGAAAATTGTTTTGGGATATGAAGAGGGATCAAGTAGTGGTCATCCAAGCAACAAAGAATCCATCAAGTTTGTCAAATCTACAACCATTGACAACAACAAACCTACATAAACAAAGGAAGAGAATCAGTTGCCAAGGAGGAGTGAAGGAAAAGCTACCAGAACTGAATATGTAGAATAATGAAATAATACACCCTCTGCTCAAGGAAATCATCAGCATGGAAGAAAACGACCTGCTCAAAGAAGACATCAATTTTCTAGGTAAAATATTTTTTCTATGGATATTTGTTTTACTGCTCTAACTTTGGCCACAAAGTTGCAAATTGTTATTTAAGATTTAGACATGAGCAATCAAGACAACCAAAGGAATAAATATCTACCACAACAAAGAATGAGACAGCCAAGTAACAAACAACCACAGACTGCAAATCATGTGATGGTTGGGAAAAGGACACAGAATACACATAAAAATCATTATGATCCTTTATTCAATGAACTGGAATGTTACATCTGTCATAATTATGGACATAAAGCTACAGACTGTCGCTTAAAAACCTATAAACCAGATTCAAATCAAAGAGCTGAAAATGTCAAGGTTTGGAAGAAGAGTGAAGATAACAAGTGTGGATTAGTGTTTTCAGCTCAAAAACAAAAATAGACCTAGTATATTGATAGTATATGCTCCAGTCATATGACAGGTGACAAAAGTAAGCTCCTATTACTCAAAGAAAATAAATTAGGGAATGTGACCTTTGTAAATGATGCTCTAGGAAAGATCAGAGGTAAAGGTATATTAATCTTAAGTAATGGAAGAAGAAAATATCAAGATGTATTATTTTTTGTTGGTTTAAATCATAATCTTCTTAGTGTCGGTCAGATATGAGACAAAGGATGTGAAGTCACTTTCACTGCCAAGAATTTTAAAATAAAGATAGTAAATACATGAGAGTTGATTGCAAAAGGGGTTAGAACTGAAAACAATGTATATGTTCTGAAGGAATATAAGGAGAAATGACATTTAATCAAACTTGATGAAATTTGGTTATGGAACATAAGGCTTGGACACCAGAATTTTGATCATATTGTCAAATTAAATAATGAAGGTGCTGTGAAAGACCTTCCAGGAATATCTAAGCCTAATAACTTTGTATGTGAATCCTGTCAAATGGGGAAGTTGACTCGTGCTCAATTCAAATCGAAGAGCTTCACATCTTCAGAGAAACCACTTCAAATTGTTCATATGGATCTGTGTGGACCATCGTGAAAGGAAGGAACTGGAGGAGAACATTACTTTATGCTAGTCATTGATGAATTCTCCAAACTTACGTGGGTTTCCTTTCTGAGAGAAAAATCTGATGCGTTTGAGAAGTTCAAAAAATTTAAGGCATTAGCTGAGAATCAGATACGAAGGAAGTTAAAGGAAATTCACTTAGACAAGGGAGGAGAACTTGTGTCAAGAGATTTCAAATAATTTTGTGACAGACATGGAATTAAAAGAGAATATCTATTCCAAGTACTCCTCAACAAAATGGATTTGTAGAACGCCAAAATAGATCAGTTCAACATATGGAAAGGGCTATGATGAGTGAAAGGGACATTTCACAAACCTTCTAGGTGGAGGTTGTTCACGCGGATTTTCATATTCTAAACAAAGTGCATCTAAGGCTGGAGAATGATAAAAATCCATATGATTTGTGGTTTGGTCGACCTGCATCAATCAAGCACTTCAAAATATTTGGAAGTAAATGCTACATCAAGAATAATGATGATCATCTGGGAAAATATGATAGTAGAGATGATGAAGATATATTCTTAGGATATTCAATGAACAATAAAGTATACAAATCCTTTAACAAAAGAATGCATAAATTAGTAGATTGTAATGATGTTCGAAATGATGAAGAAGCTCCTGTAAAAGATCAACAGAGAATAAGCACTAAGCCAGATGAAAAAGATGATGAGAATAATGAAGATAAAGAATAGAAAATATCAAAGTCACAAGAAGATGATGAATCAGGTGGAGAAGAGACACCCAGACAAGAAGAGTTAGGACAACAATCAAGATCAAATCCTCCTCCAGAATTACTCAAAGAATCATCCTAAAAGTTGGATAATTGGTGAGAAAGGCAAAGGTGTACAAACCAGGAGAAGGATAATCAAAGACACCAAGAAATCACATATAGCCTTCATATCCATGGTGGAATCTAAAAACTTTAATAAATCCAGTAAAGATGTAAATTGGTTAAAATCAATGAATGAGGAAATGGACCAGATTGAAAAGGATGACATTTGGGAACTTGTTCCTAGGCCAACAAAAATGTAATAGGATCCAAATGGGTCTACAAAAAAAATATGAATGAGAAAGGAAATATTGTAAGAAATAATTCTAGATTGGTCTGCAAAGGATATGCTCAAATATAAGGACTGGATTTTGATGAAACATTTGCACTCGTAGCAAGATTAGAAGCTATTAGAATGTTTCTTGCCTATGCATGTCATAAACAGTTTAAAGTCTATCAAATGGATGTCAAGTCAACTTTTCTAAATGGAGATATAAAATAAGAAGTATATATGGAATATCCATAGGGTTTCCAACTGTCAGATAACCTTGACTTTGTCTGCAAGATTAAGAAATCCTTATATGGGTTGAAACAATCTCCTTGTGCCTTGTATTATACACTGGATAAGTATCTGCAAGACAAAGGGTTCAAGAGAGGAACAATTGACAACAATTTATATATATATATATATATATATATATATATATATATATATAGAGAGAGAGAGAGAGAGAGAGGGTAATGATTTTCTCATTGTGTTGGTCTATGTATATGGCATCATCTTCAAAAGAAATAATTCTTCATTGGTACAATGGTTTGCTTCTACAATGCAGTCTGAATTTGAAATTTCTGTGATAAGGGAACTGTCATTTTTTCTTAGTCTACAAATTACTCAGAGGTATGAAGGAATATTTCTCTCCCAGAAGAAATATCTAATATAAATGTTGAAAAGGTTTCAAATGGAAGATTATACACCTATGAGCACACCTATGGTCACTGGATGCAAGTTAAGAAAGGATGATGAATCACCTGATGTTGATCAGAGTTCATATAGGTCTATGATAGGAAACCTATTGTACATCACATCATCTCGTCCAGACATAATGCATGTTGTTGGAATGGTAGGAAGGTATCAAGTTGCACCTAAATAGAGTCATCTATTAGCTGTCAAAATAATATTCAGATACTTGAAAGGAACAATGAAATATGTCCTATGGTATCCTAGGAATTAGAATTTTCAACTATCAGTCTATTCACATGTTGATTGGGATAATTGCGTGCATGAAAGGAAAAGAATGAGTGGAGGTGCATTATTCTTAGGAGATTCTCTTGTAGCATGGTTGAGTAAGAAGCAAGGTTCCATTTCCTTATTGAATACATAAGCTGAATACATTGCAGCTGCCACTTGTTGTACCCAAGTATTATGGATGATTTTGATGCTTTCATACTTGGAGGTAAATTATAATGCATTGATCCCAATTCATTGTGATAATACTAGTGGAATTAGTGTGTCAAAGAATCATGTATTTCACTCCAAGACCAAGAATATACCCATCAAGTATCACTTCTTGAGGGAACATGTAACCAACACTATTGTTTCTTTGCATTATATTCCATCCAAAGATAAGATTGTTGATATCTGCACTAAAATGCTTGTAAAACCATAGTTTGAGTATCTATGCCAGAAGTTGGGCGTGACCCTGTTATCAAGTTAAAATAGTCTATCTAATCAAGGGGAGAGTGTTCCTAGTATATCTGATCAGGGGGGAGCACAAAGTCACTCTCTGTTTTCTTTGACATTGATGTCAAAGGGGGAGAAAAAGGTGTTGTATGTATGCTACAGTTGGAAGTCTAAGAAGAATAGTGCAACCTTTTAGGGTTTCCATCAATGCCAAAGGGGGAGATTGTTAGCATGTTTACAGGAAGAATGTGATTGTCATTGATGGAAAGAACAACAACGAACCAAACCTCAAGAGTGCATAAGACGATAAATCTCAGAAGATATAGTGGTT
>ML823364.1:33845-44245 GCA_009831015.1 Picea engelmannii | reverse complement strand
AAGTGTTTAAGTGCAAAACTCATATACCAAACCATTCAGAGACCCTTGAATTAGACGATTCTTTAAGCTATGCACATGCCTGACTAGGAGAATCACATCGTTGTATGGTATACATGACCAAAAATAAAGAGATTTTACTTGCTATTTGGAAAGCCCCATCTTTTGTATTTATCCAAGCTTCAAACTAGTCAATGCATGGGGGACATAGAGATTTGATGCACTGGTAGCCAGAAGCAATTATTAATTAGCTAAATTTACAACAATGTGCAGGGTCTCTGTTTTCACATACGCTGTTTTCTCAACTCCGATGGCAGGAATTTGTCTTCTCTTCCAGGTTTGTAACTTTGTACTACTTTATGTTGATTCTAGAAAAATGAGAGAAATGTTCATGATAGTTATGTAAAAAAGATAGAGGCTTAGTCATATCAAGATGTTGTGTACTTGCTTATAAAGGGGAATGCATTTGTTATGGGTTGATCATATTATTTGGATAATTACTTGCATTATCAGTGTGTTTAATTATTGATATAATTAGTCTTTGCTCATGGACTAAGTAATGCAACTACTAATGTGTATCCATAACACCATATATGATAACATGCATTTATTTTTATAGCTTGTATATCTATATTTCAAAAGTTTAGCTTCCATCAGCATGGTAGAAGGATGGATATGCCACTTTCCATGTCTGAAAATCTTCTCTCTTGTGTCAATTTTAAATATATTATTTATTCATTTTTAATTGTAGGACTAGTTTTAATTGAATTGTATTTTTCTTGAACAGTGTAATGATTCATTAGTTACATGCTTACCTTAAAGTGGCAAACAAAGTCTGAAACTGCTACATATTCCATTTCATATCTTGATGACAACTAAGAAATTTATTCCCTCATGGGCTCTTCTTTTGGGTGTACAAGTACATTTTCAAAGGGTATTACATTTCGTTCCCACTTATTTTTGCAGGACAAAAATGTGAGGCCTTGGGAGAAGAGTAGTAGAAACCGAACTTCTGTTATTACACTTCTGTTTGTTAAAAGTCTTCAGGGAAACCAAGTTATTGGTTGTATGGTGTATAAGATGCTTGGAAAAATGTGGCCCCATCCCTGTGTAATTTGTGATGTTATGACATGCCTGTTAGCTCAGTCTTTTTATTCTAAAATCCATAACCTTTTGTAGGGGATGAAAACTTTGAATGCATAAGTATCGAAAGTCATAAGAAAAATCATTATGATATTGAAATATGTTTATGCAATGCTAGATGTCATTGTTAGCTAGCTTTTGAGACTTATTATCTCCCAAACCAGCACTTCAAATGTTACAAAGTCCTTTAATAAAGTGCAACCCTAGGGCCACTTGGGAAGTTTTTCCAATGTCACCACAAGAATACTTCCTCTCATTTTAGGCTAGTTCTTTTTCTGCACAAGGGGGGAAACCCTAGAAAAGATTATTTTTTAGATTTTCATTAGAATAAAATGGATGGTGGAATTTACCAAGGCCAGTGCCTATCCAATTGGGTTATGGAGTCAAGATCAACGAACAAGAGGGTTTGAATATGATGAAGAGGCACAGTTAGGCTATAACAATATGCTCTAACTAACCATGTGGATCTTCTTCAATATGCAGAAATCAAAGGAGGGCCCTTCCAAAAATGCACCTCACAACAATTACAAAACATCCAAGTAATAATGTGCAACCATGATTAAGAAAGGGACATCCACAGCCTCTCAATGTGCAGAAATAACAGCACCAATATCCATAAAATGAACAACGATAATGGCAAGAGAAAGGGATGGATAAACCTCTAGCCTAATGTCTTCTTATTGGAGAAAAATTGACCTTCGTAAAAAATTACACCAGCAGTTTGTAAAAGTAATTTCCAGCGATCAAATCAACCTATGAAAAGTAAAAAAAGGAAGGAAACCTCAACTTGGACTTGTCCTTCTCCCAATCTCCCAAATATATTCAACTAAGTGCTTGGAGGGGAATTCCCTCTCTTTCAACCTAAGTTGCAGGAAACACCTACCCAGATAGTGTTTCAGTAGTCGAAATGCCTGAAAATGCTGTAATGGGTACAAAATGCCATCAATCATATCATATACAATACATCTGATGGCATTTCTAAGGTGTTTAGGAAATTTCTAGTGATGTTTCGGCCACTTTTTTGGAAGTTTTTGGGCCCACCCAAGCACCCATGAGGGGCACGGGACCCATAGGAAAATATCACCCTATCTGCACCAATGTCATTCTCCTTTAACTTTTCCCTAGGGTGGAAATTGAACGCAAACTAAACTAGTTTTTCCAATTTGATAGATGGCTCTGCATTTCAAGGTAGGATGGTTTATTAATTGATTCGCTAATTCCTTCGCTTCCATCTGAATTGATGTTAGTCATCAATCAGTTTGATTGGTCATCCCCCTCTTTCCATTGCAGATGTGCCCTTCCACCCTTCCTATTTGTTGTTTCTGCCACCTAGCATCCCATTTTTTGGATCTTACCTTTTCTATCCTTTAGTCTTTAGCATTACCATTAATTGTTTGAAGATGTTTGAGTGTGGTTCCAATCTCAGTGGACTTCATACGGAGAAAGTAGAATTTCATATCTCATTCATAATTCAGTAGACTTAAGAGTTTTTAGGATTTCAGGGTTGTTAGGATTGTAGTATTTCCATTGGATTCTATCATGTATGAGGGTATGGGATTGGCATTAGTCAAGGCCACCAAACTATGGGATTTTGCATCATGTAATCATCTATGAGAGTTTATATAGACATCGATTTCCTTCTTGTTACTCCTCATACTGTATGAGGTCATCCATGATTTTTATCACTATCTAGTTGCACAGGATAGACATTTTGATGACATTAATTGATCATTGGACAAACATAAGGGCTATTTTATGAATGCACACACTTTCCTTGAATTTTCCTTTATGGATTTATCGACTAGCTATCTCAATGGTTAGGTTCATGATGTCTAGAGGAGAGTGGATAGTACAGAGTGATTTGCTTATGCTCATAGAGCCTAGTAGGAGCACCATGGATTGACCAGTGATACATTACTTACAGAGCACAAGTGGTACCTTGATGTGTTCCAGTCTATGTTGCAAGAAACACCCCCCCCGTACCAGGCACATTTCCGTACTGAAACACTGAAATGCGTTTCAGCATCTGTACAGTACGTTTTAAAAGCCAAAAAACAGAATTGTTTTCGTTCAGATTCTCCCTAGAGGAAAGTTTGAACCTCCCCAAGGAGAAAACGTAAGGACACAGACAGGCAAGCCACCCACTATCACCTCAGCGGCCTTGCCTCTGCACTTCTAGGCTAAGGTCACTAACTTAAGGGGGGAATCACGTATGGTCAAGCTAAGTCCCAGTGTTACCAACATCGCGATATTATTGTATTTTGGAGGGTTGGCGATATTTTTCGATATGTTAGTTTCGCCGACATTTTCCGATATCTTCCCCGATGTTTTCGATATTTTCTTTTCTAGACCCTCGACGATATTTTCAATGACATGATGTTGGTAACATTGCTAAGTCCTATCATTGTAAATAAGGAAGGGTGAGGACAAGGACTAGTGTTGACTCGGATTTAACTTCTCTAGAGGATTGATTCAAAGAAACAAGAGAAGAAAATACCGGATAATTCTTGGAATGTTCATATTGCATCGCATTCCATTCATACTCTATCATTCATTCATCGTCATTCATCAACAACGCAAATGCCAAAATGGTGAGATGTCTTCGTGCATTTATTTAGTTTAGGCTATCTCACATACATCAAAGGTTTATTCATTAAGTGTTATTCCTTTATGATCATGCAAATGCAAGTGCTTGAAAACCAAGGATATTCTGGGAAAGACAAGAAAGAAAAAGTCGCTTCCATTCAAAAGGTGTGCCTTGTGCTACAACTCTAAAATATAATTGCAGGTTTGAACACCCACGGTACGAGAGACTAATCTTCCCGAATGATGTTTTCGGTGCACTGTTACAATTTGACGGTGGAATGGTTGGTTTCAGGTTGCCCAGGGGACTTCTGATATACTCGATGGTACGTGGAAGTAATATCCAGTTTCAAGTGCTGTCTAATGCAATACTACTAAAATGGGTACCAGCAGGGGTTACAAGGACTTCGAACAAGGAGAGACAAAAGCTCAAGCCTCCTAAACTCTCATGTATCCCTGCGTGTATAGCTCCGAAACCGCAGTTTCATATGCTTAAAGATAGCTCCTTGGTGATCTTTATAGACGTCAAAACACATCTCTAGCCTAAAAATCACTAAGAGTCTTGCCCAACAAGGTATCAATCATGACTATCATTTAACACACTCATATCAACGTATTATTCAGGACTAGCCGTACAATATGAAATGTAAAATCATTTCATTCATTTACAAGATCGTACTTATGAGACAAACCATCAAAACAAAACTATGAAGTATGTATTCCTCTTACAACCAAAGATCGAATTCAAGTTTGCTCAACCTAGAGATGCTTTGTTTAAAATATTCAATCAGAGCATAACATCAAGGAACATTCATTCATATTTGCCAAAATATCTTAATTATGAACAAAAAATGCAACTAATAACATACCATTGCCCACAATGTTGAATGTTTCACATTAGTGCATTATACACCACACCATTAAATGAACCATCAAACTTTATTAACTCTTGCCAAAGGTGCTAGAACAATTTATTGAGTGTCATAGTCATATAATTATAGAGTATGGGAATAGATTTATCGAATGGACTTAAAAGCATGAATTGAATGACTTGTATCAAAGAAAAATATGCCCGCGTAAAGGATGTAATTTCAAACCATAAATGCTTTGCTAAGATGTAACCGAATGACCAATTGAATCACAATATTTCATTGTATATGCATCTGGATCATCAAATGTATTGACTAGACAATAGGATTATTCAAGTTTATATATATATATTTGGATCCAAATTACTTAGGATTTCAGAAAAAACTTCATTCGAGTTGCACGAATTGATGAAATATCTTTGTTTATAGCAGTTGTACCTAGTTTCAATGTTCAGATTATAAAATGTATGCGATATCTATGTCATCCTCAAGTATCATAGGGATCAGTTCTTAGAGGTGGTGAGGCGTAGAGTAAAAAATATGTAACTAAGTGATGGGTATCGATGATCCATACAAATAAAGGGAAACAATAACCTTCAGCAATGATGATGACAGGAGTGTAAGAAATACTTACCAGCAGATTTCCATTGATATGTCACCGTAATGTTGGTTATTCTCATGCCAACTTACCACATTAATGTAACCCAAAACTTAAAGCAATGTGTTCAGGTAGTGGATCGTTTCAATTAACAGATATTTGTTTTTTTGTTTGAACAATTATTTTAGTAAATCGTTGAAAGAGATTTGAGACTGGTTTGATTGTTAGAGCGACTTGAATTCGTAATGGGTTGTGTTACCCCCCCCCAGCCTAGGGGTAACTAAGGAGATCATGTCTCAAGGCCCACAGGTAGCAAACATGGAGTGTCGAGAGCCAAGTTGACTAGCAAAGACCCTCCTATCTTGACTTGCACCATCGGTCATCACCAACAACAGAGAAGCATCCATCACATCGGCCTGGCCCCAGAGGACAACATGTCTTACTTCATGAGGTAATAAGTCTGGTTTCATGGTAAGTGTCACTTTAATAATTGAAGCACTTGAATATGTTGCAAAGAATCCCTTACTAATAACATAATGTTTGCTTGGAAATTATACCCTTTGCCTTATTTAACCTTGGTGGGTGTCATCACGTCCTAGTAAGTTGGTCACCCTCGGGAATGGGGTGCTATTGGGGGGTTCCTTGAAGAGTTAGTGTACCATTCCCAACCATAATTAACACTTTCCATACTTCTTCCACTTCGTCTCCTCATCTTTAGGGTTTTCGGGCTTATTGACCCAAGAAGGTCATGTACCTCATTTCATGGGAAGAAGGGGCCATTAGGCTCTGTTATCGTGCAATTTGTACTTGCCCCAAAGACAAAGGCAAGTGAACAATAAATTGGTGTAACAGGAGGTTATCCTATCACTGTCACCTAAACAAGACACCTCTTTCTAATTAGGAGTAGTACCCCAAGGGAGACGTCCTCGGTGACCTAGGGGTTTACTGTTTGAGAAGGCTAAGGTAAGAGTGTCAAGAAAGTCCCACCCCTCTCACAGGTCACTCTAATCAGAAAGTCCCAAAGGTTTTAATAAGATGAAGCAAAGTATTATTTAAGTGTACCTGCCCAGAACAAGACAACAAGAAAAATACTATTTGCAAGTACCAATTGATGTTAGTGCCTCATAAAACCATAGACTTTGAATAAGAGCATAAGCTGATATAGAAGATGAAGCAACAGAAATATTTATAACAGCAATGTATATATAGTAATAACTTCACAATTATGCCTCAATAAAGCTTTAATAATGACCAAAAAATGATAACCTAAACTTGGCAAAATGCTAGTATTTGTCAGAAGCAATGAAGGCAATGTAAAATCAGCTCTAAAACTTGCTTTTAAGATGCTTTTGCTGCTGTAGATGGCTGTAGCAATCTTTTGCAACAACAGCAAGATAGTTAGTAGGTTAGTTCAATCTAAGGTTAGAAATGGTTAGTAAAGATCTTAAGGTAGATGGTTTAAAGGTTGTTTTAGTCAATCAATCACTTGTAAGGTATGAACTAGTGCCTTTAGGGTAAATGGAGTCACTATTGCAGCAGCAATTCTTTGAGGGAAACAAATGATAATGGGTGAGCTAAAGGAAGAGGGAGGATGGTTGAGGTGTTAGTAACCTAAGGCCTCAATCATCCAAAACCCTAGAAGGAAAAGTTGCTAGGAAGTAGGTAACCCTAGGCCCTAGCGATTTTCCTTCTTCTTTAGGTCAAGCTTGAAATAAAAGTATGAAAGCTTAATGAAGCAATAGTACTAGAGTGCTACTAAGGTAGGGTTCTAGTATATCCTTCAAGGGAGGTGTCTTCTAGCAAAATCAAGTAGGTGAGAAGTTTGTTGAGAAAAGGACAATAACATGTGCTTTTCTCCTAGGGTTTCACACTAGCAATTTCATAATCTTATAAATGAAAAAGTAAATACACCATAACCATTCAAAATAAAGAAGGATTGCAGATTTCTACTTCACCAAGAATAATCTAGTCACAAACCCTAGTTGAAGAATTTCCACCATGAAAATGCAAAAATACACCAAGATAAGCTCCCTCCAAGAGTTGTGCACCACTTAATTCAGCCAATAAGTCTTAAAAGAGGCCGAATTTCAGACCTAACACTTGCATGAGTGAAAGATGATGAAAAAATATAAGAGATTTTTCTCTTATTTATACAATACAAGTGACCTTTAATTAAATTTTAGGTCAAAAAAGGCTGACATGGCCAGTTTACATCAAAGATCCAGTTTTGCATAAAATTGACAATAAAAACTCTAATTTCATCTTTTTAGGGTGATGTCATGCCCCTCCTAGGGTGATGTTGGACCCCCTCTTGGAACGCTAGGCCTCCAAAGTGAAGCGTTGGGGCTCAAAACCCCTCAGAAACTGCCACATGTGCCAACCAAGCCGTCCTCATGCCTAAAACCCCAACTGGATGAAATCAAGGCTCAAAATGATGACGTCAGGGGCCTTCAAGGGCCAACGTCATGGTGGGAGGGCAATACCCCCCTGGGTCAAAGCCTGCCAAAGTGCCTCTGGTGGAAATTCCTCCCTTTTTTCTGTTGCAAGCCTTCGGTATCCCTCTGCCCTTGGCTGGGGTCTCAACATCCATCTGGTGGTATTTTAGCCCTATGGAGGTCCGAGCTAATCATCTCCCCATATGTACCTGTCCGTCGGGCATGGTCCTACAACAACAAGTATGCCCTCCATGGGCTCATAAGTCACAGAGTTCATAGCAATGCCAATCACATCTAATAATCAAGTTACCCAAACATGTGCATCAAACCCCCCTTTACCCAGACAAATGCTCAAAGACGTTATGCTATTTAACAAGCCAGGTTTGGAGAGGGTCTCAGGATGTCCTATTGGGCTAATCCTCCTCAGGTGTGGGGTGTTTCCAGGTGAAGACCAATCTAGGTCATGTAAATGCATGAGATGGTGTAGGCGATGTTTGGGCAAGGGTTGCAGTGAATCAGTGATGACAGGGAAATGTAGGTCTTACCTATGGATGCCTTTGTAGAGGGCAAGTTGCACCTTGTCATGGATGCAGTTGTTTCCTAGCCCATTCAATGCCTTTTTTCTCTTTGTCTTATTGCTTTTTCTTTCAAGAGAATAGCTGGAGGGCACTGCCCTGGTGTGGTGACCAATGGTGACAGCGTTACCCACAAGCATTTCACGGAGATGGGAAGATTGGATCATGATGAGACCCCCTTTCTCTTGGCTATGCCACCAAGAGCCACTAACCTAGCGTGGTGACCAGATGAATAGTAGTGCCATACTGCTATATGCCCATGGACCTAATAGGTTGGCTCATGATGAGACCCCCTATCCACCAACTAGGTCTTGAGCTTTATTTTATTTTATGAGCCCCCTCTTTTCTTGCTGAGAAGCCTTTTATTGCTTTCTCGGGGATCCCTGGGTGAAGCATATCAAGGTTTGATCTTGGATTTTAACTTTTTCCAGCTACTTTTACCCTTTGAGCCTTTAGCCCCTTCTTCCCACAAGGTAAGGTACAGCCCTTACTAGCTTGGCAAATCCAATGCCCGAACCAATGTAGGGGATAGATGAGTGGGAAAATGAGAAAAGTGGTAAGTATGGAAGGAATGGACGATGACCTTTCATAGACCTACCCAGTGGAAACTCATCCCTAAGGGAAACAACTTACTAGGGCACTCTGTCATCCCCCCCAGGTATGGACAAGTTAAAAGGCATAATTTCCAAGCAAACATCATGAAACAAAAGAGAATTCAATGCACATATTCAAATGTATTGAGAATCAAAGTGACACATACCATGATACCCGGACTCATTACCTCATGGAGCAAGACCTGTTGCTACTTCAGAACTAGGCCGATGGGATGGATGTTGCTACTGTTGATAGATGAGAGGCGCTGAAGAAAAAGATGGGCCCTCCAGGGCCAAGCTCAAGTCAATATGGCTCTCAGTACTCCATGTCTAGGACTTGTGAGCCTCGAGACAATCTCCTTAGTTATCCCTAGGATAGGGGATAACAGGCTCGAAGGTGCCCTAACAAAAACATCATGCATTAAAAGCTCGCCCTGGGATCCCGAGAACAATGAAACGCTTCTCAAAAAATAAGGGACCCATAAAATAAATAACTAACTAATCAATCATGCAAACCAAGGTAGAGCATATATGGGCTATGCATTTCCTTTTAGTGCCCCTTATTGTCTTCAACTTGGAAATGCATGCAAACCAAGGTAGAGCGTATGTGGGCTATGTATTTCCTTTTAGTGCCCCTTATTGTCTTCATCTTGGAAACACATGCAAAATAAATGGCTAATAAAGGGCTTGGAAAAATATGCTTTAAAAACAAAAAGAGGAAAAGGATGTGGCTAGCCTTCAACAAAGGCACCCATAAATGAGACAATACGAGCCCTTGTATGTCATGAAACCCCATACCCAAAAGTCTTACCCCATTCCACCTCATACTCACACATGACTTAGATAGGTTTCCCTTGGGAAACACCTTTGACTTGGGGATTGACTGACCCAATAGGATGCCTTGACACCCCTCCCACACCTAAATTTGACAAATTGTATAAGGTCTTTGAGCATTCGTTTAGTTTGAAAAGGGTGGTTTGATGCACATGTTTGGGTGGTTCCATTATTAGATGTGGCTTATTTGGCATGATTCTTGTGACTTGTGGACCCTTGGAGGGCACATTTGTTTGCCTTTGCAGGACCTTGCCCGATGGACAGGTATTCATGAGGAGATGAATGAGGAGATAAAAGTGGGCCTTTAGTGCCCAGTTTTGTCATCCCCTTTAGGGGGATCGGTGGTGGTTGTGTGCTTTACTTTCCTTTTGAATTTTTTGCTTCATTTGCATTCAAAACACACAATTTAAGGAAATTAACCATTCAACCAATCACTACTTTCTTCACTTAAGCAAAGTAATTCTTATGCTAGTTTATTTTTCATTTCCGCTCTTAGTAATTAGAAAACATGTCAAGTTTTTCGCATTTTCCTTTCAGTTTTAAAATAAACCTTCCCCGCAGTTCCCGGTGTATGCTCAGAACCCTTGCAAGCCTAGCTCGATCATGTGGTTCATTAGAACCGGGGTTGTTAGTGTTGAAATAATGTAACTGCGAAGAGCATTCTTATTATTATTGGATTAAATCCCCATTGCGGATTAATCATGTCATTATTATTATTGTTGTTATTGGATTAATCCCCATTGTGGATTAATCATGTCGGTAATTGTATAAGG
>ML823364.1:0-15949 GCA_009831015.1 Picea engelmannii | reverse complement strand
CTCTCTCTCTCTCTCTCTCTCTCTCTCTCTCTCTCTCTCTCTCCTCCAATTGCAGCTCTGAAACTTGTCTCTCAAATGAACAAGTGAGCGTGTGTCTAAATGAGGCGCTAGCCTCCTTATTTATACAACTCTGGCATGTGCGGAGGTGTCTTTTCACTCCGGGCCAACTTCTCAATCTGGGTGGTTAAAACCACCTTTAATATATTATGGGGCCTCTTTAATATATTCTGGGGCCAACTTCTTATTCTTCCTATTACAATTATGTTTTGACCAATCCACAAAAGGGGATTTGGTCTTTTACAATAGCCGACATGATCAATCCGCAATATGGGATTGATCTAATGAATAATACAACAATAATAATTAGAATACACTTTGCAGTTACATTATTTCAACACTTTTGTGGATTGGTCAAACTGTTTTTGTATAGTGGTATTTGTAAAGTTGGCCACTAGTAATTATAAAGTGGTTTTAGCCACTTCTAGGAGAAGTCGGCTCAACCAAGTGAAGAGACACAACCCTAGCGCCATCTCACACTTGTATTTATATGTGAGGTTGGTGTCTCATTTACACACACTCACTCACTCATCTAGTGCGCATATCTTGAAGGCAATTGCAGTTGCAAGAAGAAGTCTGACGAAGGAGAAGAGAGGCGCATGCTTGGTCTTGGTCTGTCTTTGGTTTTTTGGTTTTAGTCTCATTGTATTGGCAATCTATTATTGAGGAAGTTTTGTTGTGTTTTCTCCCCCACGAGGGTTTCCCAGGATAAAATGTTGTGTACCTTGTGATTGTGTTTCTTTAAGTGATCTTCTTTATACTGTTGTTTTGGAAATGCATTGAATGCTCATGAAATTTGGAAATAACCTAATAACAATAGTAAAAACTTATCATGGTTTCAGAGCTTGACTGAATAGAGCATAATTCACTTGGTTTCTTAACGTTTCTATTGCCGTAAAAGAAAATTAGGGCTTCTTATTGAAGAGGATTTTTTTACCAAAGACCACCTTGGGAAATGTGCCTTTCCCTAGCGCATCTTTTGGCAACTTGAGCGAATTTTTTCAGTGGCTAGATTCTCTGAAAAGTCAAACCCTAGTTTTGATTGGTACCAGGAAACCAGAACCAGTGCGAGAAGTACCAGTCCAGAATTGCGCAGGTCAAGTTTTAAGGGGTAAAACTTGGAATTTTCTAAAATGGTCTGCTCCAGCAAACTCGCCTTAGCTCAACACATCTTCTGGTAAGTTCAGTTTCATTTTCTGAGCACTTTCATTTTCTGGTCTTTTTCTTAGCTCCAGGTCAAGATGTCTGCAAGAACCAAGATTGTTGACAAGGTAGAAGGTGTGGAAAATTTTTGTGCCTGGAAGTACAGAATTGGACTCATTTTTTAAGAGAATGACCTTGCAAAATTCATAAAAGAAAATGTACCAAAGCCCGAAGAAAATGCAGCCAAAGAGAAGTACAAGAAGGATATGATTAAGGCTAAAAGAATAATTTCATATTCCGTTAAAGACCACTTGATCCCTCAAGTGTCTTCTAAGAATACTCCAAAAGATATGTTTGATGCTCTATCTAGAATGTATGAAGGAAGGAACATCAACCGGAAGATGAACTTGAGAACCCAACTCAAGAATACAAAGATGTAAAAAGGAGAAATAGTTCAAGACTATTTCTCTAGGGTTTCTCAATTCAAGGAACAGTTAGAGGCAATTGGAGACAACTTAGATGAAGATGAACTCGTGATGACAACTCTTAATGGTCTCACAAGACCTTGGGAGGCCTTCATCCAAACTATTTGTGCAAGAAAAGAGAAACTCCAATTTGATAGTTTATGGAAAGAATGTGTTCAAGAAGAAGCAAGAGTAGCTAATCGAGAAGTCGTTCTATTAAGAGATGAAGATCAAGCCCTAGCTGCTCATGCTAAGGGTGGAAAGGGAAAGTCTCATTTTCAAAAGGAGACTCACTTTCATAAAGAGTCTCACTCTCCAAAGAGATTCCAGAAATATCATAAGGGTCAAAGAAAGAGAAAAGATTTCTCCTCCTACCTATGTTATCATTGTGAGAAGATAGGACACATTGCTAAGAATTGTCCTGCCAAAAGGGAAGAATACAAGAGGAGAAATAACAAAAGACATCATGCCCATGCAGCTGAAGATGATGAGCCACCCAAGAAGTTAGCTAAAGAAGAGATTGAAGAATATGTTTTGTTTTCCGCTCTCTCAGGATCTATGACACCTTGAGAGGATACTTGGCTCATAGATAGTGGTGCCTCTAAGCACATGACAGGTCAGAAGAACACTCTCTCCAGCCTTAAAGAAAAGGACTCCCCCCAGAAAATTTCACTTGGAGATGATTATCAGTACCCTATCAGAGGAATGGGAGAAGCCACCTACAAACTTGATTCAGGAACTCCAATGAGAATGAAGTATGTACTCTATGTACCAGGTTTGAAAAAGAACTTACTTTCTATTTCAGCTCTAGATAAGAAAGGTTTCAGGGTTGCATTCGTAGATGGTGAAGTTCTTATGTGGTCTAAACGAAAAACTATAGAAGATGCAGTTGTTATTGCAATAGAAGAAGGAGGTTTGTACAAGTTAAAAGGTCACTCAGATGTAACCTTGGCTCATTCTACTGAAAGTCCTTGTGAACTTTGGCATAGAAGGCTAGCTCGCATCAACTACAAAGCCTTACCATATGTGAGCAAGGTAGTTACAGGTTTACCAGAACTAAAAGTTGATCATGAAGGTGTATGCAAGGGATGTGCACAAGGAAAGAACATAAAGAATCCTTTTCCAAAGAGCGACAGTAAAGCAGAAGGAATTTTGGAACTTGTCCACTCAGATGTATGCGGTCTAATTCCATCAACCTCTCTAAGTGGGTATGTATACTATGTATCTTTTATTGATGATTACTCTCGTAAGACTTGGGTTTATTTCTTGAAGTCAAAAGATGAAGTACTTGGAAAGTTCAAGGAATTCAAAGCCTTGGTAGAAAACCTCTCCGAAAGAAAAATCAAGATACTCAAGCCAGACAATGGAGGAGAGTACACTTCAAAAGAATTTGGAAACTTTTGCAGAGATGTCGGGATTAAGAGGGAGCTCACCACTCCCTCTAATCCTCAACAAAATGGTGTAGAAGAAAGAAAGAATAAAACGATTATGGAAGCAGTAAAGACTATGATTCATGATCAAGATCTTCCAATGCACTTATGGGCTGAAGCAGCAAGAACAACGGTATATGTCCAGAACAGATTATATCCCATAGTGCACTTGGGTTCAAAACCCTCGAAGAAATGTTCACCAGAAAGAAGCTAGAAGTAAGCCGTCTCAAAATATTTGGTTGTCCAATATTTGTACACATTCCGAAAGAAAAGAGAACTAAGTTGGATCCTTCAGGAAAGAAGGGAATATTTGTTGGGTACTGTGAGGTCTCTAAGGCCTTCAGAATCTACATACCAGAATACCATCATATTGAGAACAACAGAGATGTAACCTTTGATGAAGATGCAACACTCAAGAGATCAAGAAAATGCCAGCTAGAAGAAGTATATGAAGAAGAACCTGTAGCTCCCAGAGTTGCAGAACCCGTAAAGGAAGTTGTAGTTACCCCTGATGATGAGATTCTAGAAGATCATGATATGATAGAATCTCAAGAACCTCCCGGTATGACAATATCTCACAAGAGAAAGCTAGCTTGGGCAAAAGAACTTATTCAAGATGCAGAGAAGTATGGTGCCCCAAAAGGAACCATGAGACAAAGAAAGAAGCCTAAGCCATTCTCCAACTATATGGCCTTGATGTCTAATCTCGTATAAAAGGAAGCTACTTGCTTTGAAGAAGTCGTTCAGAAGAAAGAATGGATGGACGCCATGATAGAAGAATACCAGTCCATTATGAAGAATGATGTATGGGAAGCAGTTCCCAAACCAAAGAACAAAGATGTGGTATCTTCCAAGTGGATATACAAAATAAAACATGCAACAGACGAAAGTATTGAAAAACATAAGGCAAGATTTGTGGTTCGTGGATTTTCTCAAAAGGAAGGTATTGACTACGAAGAAACATTTGCTCCTATAGCCAGATACACTTCTATCAGAACCATCATAGCTCTTGCAGCCAAAATCAAGTGGAAGTTGTACTAGATGGATGTGAAAACAACTTTCTTAAATGGTGTTATTGAAGAAGAAGTGTATATAGAACAACCACAACGGTTTGAAGTTGAAAATAGAAAGACTCATGTTTGCAAGTTGAAGAAAGATCTGTACGGTTTGAAGTAAGCTCCTAGAGCTTGGTATGTAAGAATTGATAGTTTCTTGACAAGCTTGGGCTTTACCAAGAGTAAAGCTGATCCTAACCTTTACTTCAAGGTTATGATTGATGAGCCAGTTATATTTCTACTATATGTGGATGGTTTATTCTTGACAAGAGAAGAAAAGCTCATCACAGATTGCAAGAAGAAGCTCGCTGTAGAATTTGAGATGAAAGACCTAGGCCTGATGCATTATTTCTTAGGTCTTGAAGTTTGGCAGAGCCCAGAGAATATCTTCCTTAACCAACGGAAGTATGCAGTTGAAATATTGAAGAGATTTCACATGTTGGAATGTAAATCCATGACCACACCCATGGAAACGAATTTGAAGCTCCTGGTTGATACTTCGTCCGAGTTGGTTGATGCTACTCTATACAGACGAATTATTGGTTCGTTGATGTATCTAACGAATACCGGGCCAGATATATGCTTTGCTATGAACACCATGAGTCAATATCTGGTGGAGCCCAGACGTGTTCACCTTGTAGCTGCAAAGCATATGATGAGATACCTTAAGGGTACGTTGGATTATGGTCTCTGTTATACTAAAGATCATGACTTCAGATTGTATGGTTATACTGATTCAGATTGGGCTGGAAGTGCTTCAGACAGAAAGAGCACTTCAAGATGTTATTTCAGTTTGGGGTTAGCCATGATGTCATGGCAAAGCAAGAAGCAATCCAGTATTTCTCTCAACATGACAGAAGCGGAGTACATTGCAGTATCTTCCGCCATTTGTGAATCCATATGGCTTCAGAAGTTGTTGACAGGTCTGTTCGATTTGGAGATGGAAGCCACCGTGATTCTATGTGATAACCAGAGCTGTATAAAGATGATGGACAACCCAGTGTTCCATGATAAGTCGAAGCACATAGAGATCCGATACCATTACATTCGTGATATGGTGTAGAGGGGAGATGTAAAGCTCCAATATGTTGGCACAAATGAGTAGATTGCAAATGTGTTGACTAAGCCTCTGTCTCGTGTGAAGTTTGAGTACTTCCGAGACAAGCTTGGTATTGTTCGAAAGGACCTCCCTCGAAAGGGGGAGTGATGTTGATGATACTATGGTATCCTGACCAACAACAGGTAGCTCCGTTAGGATTTTATATCCTAGGGGACTGATCATCCCTGGGAAGATCCCGAAGGTCCAGTAAGGATGGTCTATCAAAGTACCTGTGCATGTATATGCCAAATGTGGTCAGTAGTGGTAGCTCAGTTAGGGTTTTATATCCTAGGGAATATTATGATTCTTGGGAAGATCCCGAAGGTCTAGTAAGGACGGTGTGTGAGAGTACCACCGATGTTGTTGCTGAAGCACCTGTCTCATTCTGTTGCCACATGTTGATGATGATGTTCCAGCTTCGTGTTGTTGATGATGTTGTTCCAGCTACATGTTGTTGATATTGTTGTTCCAGCTTCGTACTATTGATGTTGATGTTCCATCTTCATGTTGATGATGATGATGATGATGTTACTTCTACCCCATGCTACAAATGATGATGATATTGATGATGAGAAAAACTTCTGATGATTTATAGATGTGCCAATCAGTGTTCCAGATGTCGATGATGATGCTTCCCTCTCCTTCTCTTGATGATGTTGTATTGAGTCATGTCAGTAGAATACCCTTCTCGTTAAGGGGGAGTGTTGAAATATTGTAACTTTGAAGAATATTCTAATTATATGAGTTATTATTTTATAGATCAAATCCCCTTTTGAGGATTTATCAAGTCGGTTCTTGTATAAGATCAAATCCCCTTTTGTGGATTGGTCAAACTGTTTTTGTATAATGGTATTTGTAAAGTCGGCCCCTAGTAATTATTAAGTGGTTTTAGCCACTTCTAGGAGAAGTCGACTCAACCAAGTGAAGAGACACAACTCTAGCGCCATCTCACATTTCTATTTATATGTGAGGTTGGTGTCTCATTTACACACACTCACTCACTCATCTAGTGCGCATATCTTGAAGGCAATTGCAGTTGCAAGAAGAAGTCTGACGAAGGAGAAGAGAGGTGCATGCTTGGTCTTGGTCTTGGTCTTGGTCTGTCTTTGGTGTTTTGGTCTTAGTCTTGGCATTGTATTGGCAATCTATTATTGAGGAAGTTTTGTTGGGTTTTCTCCCCCATGAGGGTTTCCCAGGATAAAATGTTGCGTACCTTGTGATTGTGTTTCTTTCAGTGATCCTCTTTATACTGTTGTTTTGGAAATGCATTGAATGCTCATGAAATTTGGAAATAACCTAATAACAACAGTGAAAACTTAACATGCAATCAATTTCTGAACCAAAATACATCAACAAAGACGTTGTAAATGGCCTCTAGAGTCCAAAAAAAATCATGCTACAACAAATAACTACATATCATCAAAATCATTGCCTATATTAGGATCTTCATCATTGGTGTCACCCTCTAAGCATTAAAATAAGATAGAAAAAGCTTAGCATGCCTAATAAGTGATTTTACTTGAGTGAAGGGTACATTTTTACTAGGGTCATGACAGAAGAGTTCAACAATCAATGGCACCAACATCGAGGTACATAGAGGGCTTGGTGTTCTTGACTAAATGCCAGTTCCATACCCTCATACATGATAGAATCTAGTGGAAATGTTGCAATACTGCCAATCTTGAAATCCTGAAAACCATTAAGTCTGCTGAATTTTGAATGGGACCTAAAATTCTACTTTCTCCATATAAAGTCCAATGAGGTTGGAACCACTCTCAAACATCTTGAAACAATTAATGGTAATGTTAAAAATTTAAGTAAAAGGATGAAAATGAAAGATAAAGGGGAATGTCACCATAAAGCCTCTTTCTGTTTGCAAAATGACAAAAAAAAACTAAATTTTCAGCTCTTGCTCCTTTCTCTCCAAACCCCAAAATCTGTTTGCAAAATGAGACTAAAAAACCCAAAAATCGCTTTTAAAATGCCACTTTCCGCAGGCTCTGTGACATTTACCATCGACTTGCGATAACATCATGAAATTTTCAAAAATGTTGCGATATTATTGCCGGAAAAAAATGTCACGATTTTTTCCGGCGATAATATCGCTGACCTTGAATTTGGCAATAATATCGTGATGTCGACGATAACATCGCGATGTTGGTAACATAACTATCCTCTCCAAACTGATGAAAAACCTGTATAATGTCACCGAAAACCAACTATGAACTGGGACCATATCACTGAACCATCCTGCATCTGAACTCTGTGAACCAAGTCTGACTCATGAAAGCTATGTCTGGAATCAAACTCTGAACACCATCCTGATGGAGTAGGCTGGTTCTTAACCCTCCAGTTTGCAAAGGAGCAAATCTGGGGGTTAACAAGAAAATAAATAACTAGAACCATATATTCTTTTTATGATATGGGAAAACTATGTCAAGAGTCTTCACCCTGTGGAAAGTCATACCTACAGATCATACCATCCCAAAGATTTACCTTTTTAGTTTCTCTCCTCTGGCATATAAAAAATGGTATGATAGATTAACCGCTTGGTTGGTTGTTACGTAAATGAACCTAGTTTGATGATTCAATATTATATGCAGAGTTCGTATTATCTCGGACAATTTATAATGATTTTCAGAGCTTTTGTTATGCTGGAAGAACAAATCCCACTGAAATACAAATTTGGGAACTATTTAGTTGGTTTGAAATGAGCTTGTAATATGTTTAGAGGGAAGAGTTGGTTCACATTGAATATTGCTCATATCTGTTTATCTTACATGTGAGATACTTTTATGTTACAGGGTGTGAAAATTCCTAGTATGGGAGAGCTTATTGCTTTGGGTTTGGTAGGATTGACTGCATACATGGCACAGGTACCCTTGAATTTTATTACTCTGCGGTGGTTCCAATTCACTACTTTAACTGATAGTTAATAAAATAAGAATGTGGGGCATTGTGCATGACATGTGTCACATCAAAACTTTTGCAGATTTTCTTAACAAGAGGTCTTCAGCTAGAAAAGGCTTCAAAAGCTACATCCATACAATATGTGAAAGTGAGTACTAATTGTTTCCCATGTGTTTACGTATTGTTCTGAAAATCTGCGGTATCGTCACTTCAAGTTAAGGCTTTAAGAATTGATTTATGCGACAATAATAATGATTTTCTGAATAACAGGTTCTCATCACTTACTTTTTAGGAGTTATATTTTTGGACGAGATTCCTTCTATTATAGGTGTTGGTGGGGCTGTCTTGATTGCTTTCAGTTCTGTGTTTATCTCCTCCAGGGATCAGCCATAAAATCATAGAAAACCTCGCTTTGCTCTATGAGTAGATATTACCATGCCTGTCAACCATTCTTGAAAGTTAATTGTTTCAAGGCCATTGTTGGAAGATATCAGAACAGTGCCAATTTATCTTGGATTAGGTGAAGGACCAGCTTCCAACTTTGCTGTATTTTCTTGATTGGAAGACCATGGATGTGCTAGCACTTGCAAATCTGCAGATTCCCAATTTGATTATATATATTCCATGATAAGCCATTCATTTTATCAATTCAACCTTGATATGAAGTCACAGAATTCTTAAGAGAGAGATCATGACTCATGAGTCATGACGCTACTGACACATTTTTCACTCTTCTTCAATGCTTATTACGGGAAGAAAGGAAAGAATGTATTGCAGAGAAAAAGCAATTGCCTAGCTCATAACAACTTCCCTTAAGTGAATTTGGTGGGGTGAGAACATGGGTTCTTGAAAAGCATGGGTTAAGTTGGAGATCTGAGCTTCCCAGCTCAAAATAAAACACAAAAAAAATTCAATAATGTAAACTTGATGAATAAAGTACACATTTTTAAAATAAAAATAAAAGTAAGATGTGCTATTTTGAGCTTTTGCTATACTCAAAGAGGTTCTCCATTTCTGGGTACATCTATGAACATGACTAGTGAATAGAGGAGTTCAAATTTATCTCTAGCAGATGGTTGCATTAATCTGAGCAAATAGCTTAATCGTTTTACTCAGTTTGCTAGATATTTTATTGCATTTAAATTTTAAACATTGTATATACATTTCTACACCTACTACAGAGTCATATCCAATGAGCACTCCAACAAATACTGAAAGTCAATTGCCCTCCTGAAAGAATGAAGAAGGATGATGATATGTAAGACATCTTAATTATTGGTTCTGTTAAATTACCTAAAGACACAACTATGTAACAACACATATTTATAAAAGGATATTATTCAGGAGTCCAACAAATGATGTTTTATGCTATATGCCCTGCCATATCATTATTAGTAATAATAAGCTTGGTATGTAAACATGAAATGTTCAGAGTAATAACAAGGCAAAGGGATGAATAGGAGTGAGTTATATAATTTGGTTTTCTCCAGTTTAGTCAAAGTTTGCTAGATATTTTATTGCATTAAAACATAGTATAAACATTCTGCACCTACTACACAGTCATATCCAATGAGCACTCCAACAAATACTGAAACTCAGTTGCCCTCTTTAAAGAATGAAGAATGAAAACCTAAATACACAGCAATGTAAACTACATGTATTTATAAAAGGATATTATTGAGGAGTCCAACAAATAATGCAGTGTTATATGTCCTGCTATATCATTATTAGTAATAACAGGAAAACCCCTGGGTACTTCCTCTCATTTCGAGGATGGTACCCAGGGTAAACCCTAGATTCTTCATTGGACAATGCCAGATCAACAACAGGGATCAAAGCTATTTCAACAATTTACTCATAATGAGCTCAACATGTCATTAATGGGAATAGAACCTGGGTGGGGAGGATAACACTCCATCCCACGACCACACCAGCTAGACCCAATTGACAACCTCCTTTAAGATAACATGTAAAAGAAGAGGAATAAATTGTGTGCAAATTTAAACAAATTCTTAAGACATTGAGACAAATGTTGTCCATGGTCAGCCCTTGCTTTATGATGTTTTTTGGGTAATAGCTAACTATTAATTTAAATTTTAAATATATAAAACAGATGACTTTTATGAGAACAAGCTCAATATAATATCTACAAAACAACTATGTCAGCTATATTAGGCATATATGTTTCATTTTCAATGCTAAAGATGATGTAAATATTTGATTGTGAGTTTGTTAAAATGCCATGGCATGTTGAAGAAATATGTGTGCTAGTATCGAGGTCAATGAAACCTTTATTTAATTTTCTCAAAAAAGGGAAATAAAATTATATTACAGGCCCCATTTCTAGCATTTCCAGGGTACGGAGACTGCAAAATTGGACAAAGTATATCTTGGAAAACCATCTTTGACCATTATAGCAAACAAAACACATTTAAAATTCCCTATTAAACAAGCTTTTCTGCAACTATTTCTCATTGTTGTATTGGTCCAAAATATCATTTAGGCTATGGACACTAACGATGGTATATCTAAAAAAATTACTAAAGCTAAACTTACATCTATCTTTCTTTAATAAATGAAAGAAAGAAAGTAAATACCTTACTTTAATAAATGAAAGGAAGTAAATAGAACAAAAATTGTATTAAAGGAAGGTAAATCCACTACATATCCTAAGATTTGTTAACTCCATCCTTTGTCATTTCGTCTAATTCATTTTACTACTTTGATCATTACTAGTCTAGGCACTTGGTTATCTAGTAAGCTTCCACACTACCTCTCCCACCTACTATCAACCTTAGTGATAGAGATGGCATTCTTGTAGATTCATTTCCTTCTATAAAACAAATTTCCCTCAATTTTGATCAATATTTCCTCTACAGATGTTCCCATATCTTCTTACAACTTGCTTAGAATGTATAATCAATTGAGCCCCTAGACCTAGGCCTTGATGCATTTCTTGCATCATTTCAGTTGTAATAATGAAAATGTATTTATTGATATTAGATTGGGTTGGATCTTGAAGTCTTGATCTAGAGGTTTCCCAGTTCATGTACTCTCTTATTCAACCACAATTTTGTACCAACTTTTTTATTCTAGCATAAGGGAAATATACAAGTGGTTATGGTTCCAAAATGGATATGGATTTACGGTGACAAAATAGTGTAAGGTGACATTTAAAATAGGATAGTACCAGGGAAAATTCTTGTGCAACATCATACCCTTGGACATTTGTAGTGTTGTTGGGAAGGCCATGGAAGTATGACATAAGTACAAGAAACACTGAAAGAAAAATTACCTACACATTCTCAAAGGATGGAAATAAATTTCAGATATTGCACTTGAAGGATGAAGAACCAAATGAAGTATTCATATTTCCAATAAAGAAGTGTATGAGTGCAATGTGAAAGACAAACGAATATTATTTCTTGTTGTATAAAGTTGAGGAGCATGTATATTCAAAGGTTCTTGCTAAAGTTAGAAAGTTGTCAGAGAAGTACAAAGAAATAGCATAATGCATCAAATTGAATTAATTATAGGACCAGCTTTGTCCAAATATGCAACAAATAGAATAAGACTAATGGAGAGTGTAGAAGTGAAGGACATGTATTGAATTGTTGTCAAAATGTTTGATCGAAGGTGTCAGTTTGTGTGTGGTGTCAATGCTAATTTTGTTGAAGAGGGATGGAATGTAGAGGATGTGACTTTGGAGTGATAAACAAGATCACAATCATGTACAAGTTTATACTATTGAGAATGGACAACTCAATGGACAATCTAAGTGGTGTCATATATGTTTGTAAGAATGACTTGAAGTGTGGACATCATTGTATTTGAATTAGAGAAGGGAATGAATGGAAGATTGCATTATGGCCAAAGATAGATTACAAGAGTGGTTAATTTTGTTGTTTGGGCTTAACCATTGTACCCAGTATATCTTTGTGATTAATAATTGAAGTTTTGAGGCCCTTGTGAGTTTGTAGTAGTTTATCTAGATGATATTTTGATTTTCAATAATACTAAAGAAGAATACTTGTAGCCCTTGTAGTTGGCTTTTCAAGCACTGAGGAAGGTCGAGTTGTTCATCAACCTAAAGAAATGTGTGTTTTACAAGGAGTAAGTGTACTCAGGATTCATTGTGTTGAAGGAAGGATTAGACATGAATCCAAAGAAGGTGAAGGAAATTTTGCATTGGTCCATGTTACAAAATGTCGAAGGCGTAAAGTGTTTTCATGGTATTGGGAGATTTTATAAGATCATTAATAATTTCAAGAATGTATGTGTGTCAATTACGAAATATATGAAAATGTACACATTCCAATGGAGGGGAGCAATGCAAACACAATTTTGAGTTAAAGAAGAAAGTGACAAAGACCCAAGTTTTGGCGCTACTAGATTTTAACAATTTCTAAGGTGGATTGTGATGTGAGCACAAGAGCCCTTGGCATAATCTTGAGATTATAGGAAATATCAATGACATACTTTAATGAGGCAACATATTATTCTATGATTTTGATTTTTATGTGATAGTACAAGAAGCATTAGAGATTGTATTTGTTAACAAGGGAGTTTGTGTCCAACAAGTCATAAGGCAGTAGAATTTATTAGCGCATAGGTGAAGGTGAGTCAATAACATGTCAGTGGGGTATCTTTTGTGGGGAGTTATACTTTTGTTGTAAGGCATAAAGTAGAGAAATAGAACAAAGTAGCAGACACATTGAGTAGAAGGTGATATTATTGATGATCATGAAGAATGAGACAACAAGATTTGGGATAATCGAATACGTATATGCAATGCTATATATTTCATTCAAGGTTTGTAGTTGTTTAATACCCCATAGATGTGGGACAATACATCACATTTTTTAAATGAAATATATTTGTGTATATACCAAAAGGTTCAATGTGGAAAATGATGTTGATTGCAACTTCATGAGACATTCTCCGGGTCGTTCTCCTCTGGATTGAGTTGAGACGATCTATGAGAGAGCCCATGTGATGGGTGTGTCATAATCCTTTGGACTGAGTTGAGATGTGGTCTCTTGTCGTGCTTCTCTGGACTGAGTTGAGACGACTTGAGATGGTCTCATGTCAGACTCCTATGGACTTAGTTGAATCGACTTTAGATGGCTCTCCAAATGGTACTCCTATGGACTTAGTTGAGTTGATTTGTTGAGAGTGACGTCCTTGTGGCTAAGCACATGTGGACGTGTCCCTAGTGGCTGAGCACTAGAGGATGTGTGGATCCCTTGCTATATTGTCTGAGAGTAAGATTTGTTGTACCCTAATTTGTGTGGTAAAGGGTACAAGTCGACCCCACCATATAAAAGATAATTAATATTGTGTAATAATTAATTATATCATTGAGTTATAGAAGTCGACCCTATTATGCCAATAGACACTTCCATTTGATATGTCTAGGTCTTGTATTTATAAGAGAGTTAGATCCCCATTGTGGATCACTCTTACTTGTCATGCCATTCATTCATGTCATGAGTTAGAGGTCTAAAATTTGGGGCGCACTTTCCTAGGCGGTAGCTTTCTTTTTCATAGCAGCACCCTCTTGTGTGCACTAGGGGTGGTGGTGAAGGTGGATATTCTCTTGACTCTATAGCAAAGGATTGTTGGGTTTTTCTCTTGATTGAGAAGGGTTTTCCCAGGATAAACTCTTGTGTTCTTGTCCATGATTATTCTTCTTGTGATCTTGGTTTACTGCAGCTAGTGTATTGTACTGTTGCATTGTTATGGTTGTAACTTATGCTAAAACATAAATAAACTACATGCAATTGAGCTAAGTATTAAAATTCAACATGGTTTCAGAGCAGTTCCTGAAGATGATCATGTGCACAGTAAATGAAGGCATGTCGTGGACATTTTAAAGGTTGCTAGAACCCTTGTCGTTGGTGTAAAGAAAGGGTCGAACCTCCACTTAAATTCTGTGGTGAAGTTCAAAGGCTGGTCGTAGGCCTTCTAGACTTGGTCAAGTCTTGTTTAAGGTGGTTAAGGGAGACCACAGTATGGAGAAGCCCCTCTAGGGTTGCCGCAGAAGAAACCCTAACAACAGACTTAAACAATTGCAGACCAGAAGAGGAGGTCGAGCTCTATGAGGAGGGTTGGTTGTCCAAGATAGGGTGGCCAAAGGCTTGGGAAGCAACCCAAGCGATAGTCGCAGGCCTGGTTGAAGCAACCACAACAAGAGAGAAGTGTTGCCAGCAGAGAAGAGTGTTGTCGTGAAATATCCCTGATCCAGTTGATCTGGATATCTACTGTTGAACTATTGTTTAAGCACTCTGATCTGATACTTTGGGGGTTTCTGGATGTGTTTGAGTTAATGTGTGAACATGCTTGGTGATTTTCGCATGTGTGTTTCATTCATTTAGTGTTTTAGTAGTATATATGATGCATGCGAAACAAAGGACAACACAACTCACTAATATGTATTATGAGGAAAAAGCAAGAAATACAATAATATACTGGATGCAGATAAACTAGTCATCAGTTAGATCTCATGGATTGTCACTGGAATGAAAAGCAACTAATATGAAATAACCGTGATCAGAAGATGAAGGATGATTTGTGCATGCACGAATAGATCGACAAAATGTAGTTCTGAAAGTTCACGACAACTGCTACAGATACTGGAAAACTCGCCCTGTTTAAGAACCAAATATCAATATAGCATAGAAAATCCTCAGAAAAAGTACTCAACACCTTGAAAAAGAGATAATTTCAAATAATAAGCTTCTTCGAGGGGGAAACCTCCTTTTACCCCACTTAAATGTTCAATTACAAGATGATTCCAAATGAAAATGTCTCCTTGGTATATATAGGAGACTAGGAGGTATAATTACAACTAATGGATTAAAGCCGACATAAATAAAATAACATTACTAATCTAATATGCCCCAATTAAGGGTTAATGAGCCAATATTAGGGTTTAACATGCCCCTCCCCTTGAGACAAGTGTTGTCCGCAACGCTTGAGTAACTCTGGATGCTTCTGTATAAAAGACTCATCTTCCCAAGTGGATCTTTAGCCGGTAGTTTCCTCCATTTAATGAGATACTCTGAAATGGATCTATTCCTCAGCTGACGAATTCTTGTGTCAGTGATGGCTTCAGGCTCCAATATGGTTTTTCCTTCCTCGTCAAGTTCTGGAAATATAGTTTGAATTGGGATCTTGTCGTCTATAACCTTCTTTAAGCATGAAACATGGTGTTATCACTCCAAGAAACTCCTTAGGGTTGTAGGCTAAGGATGCTTGGTAACTTAGAAATAATGGTTTTTATGTGTTTGGGACAATGGGGTCTTTAATGATTTATGTAAGAAACAACTCATCACACATCTAAAGATACAATGCTTTCAGGAAACAACAATCAGATCAAATAATTGAAAGAGAGGATGGAGAACACTATTCTTGATTGCTAATACAAGGGAATGTAGGGCTTAATACAAGACAGAGAAAAATCCTTTAATTTCAAGTCTATGAGCTCAATAAAGAGATAACAGTCTTTATGAACTAAAATAAACTGAAAACAAAGTACAGAGAATGAAAGATGGACAATTCTGATGTTGGAAACGAAAGGAAACTGAACTTTATTTCTGCAAAAAGAGTCTATACAGTGGCATAAAATATCTCACAATTTGAACCCTGATCTCATATCAAAAATAGGCATTTATAGCCTCTTACAATTTGTTTTACAGATCCTAAAAACATGGATCTGTATTTAATAAAAGCAATTCAAATCTAACTAAACAACTTGAAGATAAAAACTTAACAACTAAACTTAGCACT
>ML823363.1:30808-67315 GCA_009831015.1 Picea engelmannii | reverse complement strand
GGTGGGGGGGGGGGGGTCTGGAATGTTGGTTAAATATCGCGCACAGATCTACGGTTGGAAATAAAGCACGCAAATCAATGGCTCATGGCATTTTTCGGACCCCCCCGACCAATCTGTTGTTAATGGAGGGGGGGGTCTGGAATGGATTATTTTCTGGCGGGCCCCTTATCTCTACGTGGTAGGAATCTATTGGGTTATACCCCACTACCTCCCAAGGTCTGACATACCTTGTCACCCCATGACGTCATTATCCACGTTTTTCCCCTAGAGGTTAGTCTCATTACTCTGTCAGTCCATTTCCCTTGTTCTCCCTTTACAAGTCCTCTCACCATGGTTACTCCCCAATCAACTCCCGCCACGTCGCCCAACCATATTCTTCATTCATTTTCACCTGCCATATCACACTCTAAATGACCCGTTGGCCATTTATTATTGGCTAACCTATTCGTTAACCTGCTGACTTGTCTCTCGCACCCAACGGGTATCCGTTTTCTCAAAAACTACTTTCACCATTATTTCCCTCATCATTCACCCTGTCACCACACCCGAGAATTTTTTCCCCATTTTCCTCTCCGTTACAGTCAGTCGCCCAACGCCACTGTCATCCCTGCTAACCTTTTTGTTTTACTTGCAAGTATTGTTACAGTGATGGCGCCAAAATCAAAGAACGTAGAGGCCGAGGAGAATTCTTTCCTCCCGCCTCCTGTCGACCTCGATAGGATCCATCTAGCTGACAAAGACCATTTAATCACAGACACCAGATGCAAGTTTGACTTCACAGACTTACAGTCATGGCTCAAAGAGGTTTTCCTTGACTAGAGTGACGAAATTGGGCTCTAGGAGTCCAACCTCCCTCTGTATCTTTTCCCCCAAGTTCACCGTTTCCCCAAATTTGCCCTCAAATTCCAGGCTCATTACCTCCCCGACCAAAGAGCCATAGTGTCTTCATAAGGAGAAATTATTTTCCTCATCACACCTGAAACCATTAATCAAATGATGTAGATACCCAGAGCCGAATCCGCCTCACCTTTGAACCTTAAAATTATCACAGAACTATACCAGAAATTATCATTCCCCCAAAGAGCTTGGATTTTTGAGCTTTTTCTCGCACAGGCCGCTCTGATCCCCACTACAAATCCCCCATATCCTTCATCCATGTTCTCAGTGAAGGGAAACCAGGTCATATCATCACTCTGTGCCCTACTCGGGTATTTTTCGGATCAATGGGTAGATGAACCCATATTGGGTTTTCTGTCCATATTCTCCACAGATGAGAAACCCACCACGGAGTTCGACTACAACACTTTTCTGGCAGACAACATTCATGAGCAATTCTCAAATTTTTCCATGGAAGGCATGTTCCGGTATTCCTCCATACTGGCTTACATGTTCCTATTCTTTCAAGCGGACAAATTCTCTTTTTCGATGCAGAAGATGGACAAGGATGGGAGGCCACAGGCGGTGACAGTGTGGACTTCGCTGCTCAGACACAACTCTACAAAATTCAGCTTCAAACAATTTATCGAGCAGTTCTACCATCCCATGGTGAGCATGCTCAGTGGTAGACCCGAGCCGAGAATAAACAAGGAAATTCAGAGGATCCTACACCTTTTGGATCTTGCAAAGACAGGAGATTGGTACCTGTACCAGGACCACACAGAGATTAGAGTGTATGGGTGCAAATTGGCTCCATACAAGTTGCCCAAGTATTTTCTCGTGATGATATTTTCCCTGGAATACATAAGACAAATGATCAATTCACATGACATACATTTTGTGTCTCTGAAGAAGAAGCAACAACTTAGAATCAAAGGGCAGATTGGGTCTTTCATCTGCAATAGCCAAGGCGTCGGGGAGGAAGCAGATAGACAGTTAAAGGAGATGAAGTTTTTTGTTAGCTTCATATGGCATTATGACCCCTATGATATAATTTCAGAGATGAGAGTTAAGAATAAGAATATCCCATATGTCCGCACATCCAGGCCTGATATAGAGAAGTTCGCCAACCAGACAGAATGGGAGCCAAACACTCTGGTTGAGACAGAATAGCAGAAACTTTCGGTCACTATCTCACAGACGACTACACCATAGGCTCCCAAGGAGAAAAGGCCCAGGAAGGACACTTCACCTTCCATCACTGAAGTATCATCCGAAGAGTTCCAATTACACACCAAGAGGCCAAAAACCAGTCAGGCACCCGACACGGCTGGTGAAAAGGGAATTCAATCCTCTACAACTATGGAGGTTTATCGATCGCTCCTTAGTACAACCAGCAAACAAATCATGACTACAGTGTTTCCCAAGAATCCTATAGATACTCCACCAGCCAACCAGCCGAGCAAAATAGGACCGAAATTGAGTATTTTTGAGAAGTATGATCTGATCAAAAAGAAAAATTAGACGTTGACCAACAACACATATGCTCATTTTTGGAAGCAAACATCAACTACACAACACAAACTACTTTATGAATTTGACACTAAGAAGGGTAGAATGCACATGGCGTTTCTACAAGCACAAGTGCCAGACCCGAAAGTAATCACCGATTACAAAAGGGAAAATTTCAAATTTCAGACTAAAGATGTGCATTCAGCTGATCAAATGGATCTGCACAGGAAAACTGGAGAAATGGTTTTCTCCACATTGGCACATGCTTCCACTACTGCCTCCAAGTTACAAGTATCTCTGAACAATGTCCATACGCAACTGAAGTTAGAAAAAATATCATCCTTTGCCAGGGATAACAGGATTAAGACGTCGGAGGAACTGGTCCTCAAGATCAAATATGATCCCTCGAATGTGAAAGCAGTTGAGGAGATGCTCAAAAAGAAAAATGTCGATATAGCATCTCTGAGGAAACAGTTGAAACTGCCACCAACAAAAGATTCACAGGCAAAGGAAATAACAGAGATAGAAGGGGAAAAGGATGAGATGCTCAAGCTCATCATGGAGCAGAATGTACAGTTGAAGGAAATGGAAGCAGAATTGGAAAAACTAGTGAAAGAGAAGGAGCATTCAAATCCCATGGAAGTCATTCCACTGAGTGCAGTTCCACTCATAGGAGTGAGCACAACATCTATAGCATAAATTCCCTCGGAAACTCCACTGACAGCCCTGGAGAAGACTGTTGAACTAGCTAAATCCATGGAAGAAATGAATTTGCAAGAGACAAAGATTAGCATACTTAAAAAGGAGATTGAGAACCTTCAGGAACTCAAATATTCTTTCCAAACCAGCTATTCCAAGGAGAAACAAACTTCAGACAAGCTTAAACAGGAATTGCAACAGCTTCAAAAGAAAACAGTGGCGGGAAAAACACTTGTTGAGTTCAAAGAAAGTGTCTGGATGGATATCACCAAGTCCATGAATGAAATATGGCCAATGATACAAATCAAGTTCAAGCAAAACTAGCTGGTGCAAAGAAGTCAATAGGCTATCAAGAAGATAAGAGCAGAACTGGGAGAGATGCCCATAGAAGCTGTCGATATCATCAAATTTATGAATTCCAACTTTATAGTTAGACATCAGTATATAGCATGAGATCTGGTACAGCTTCATCATCAAGCCAACTTTTTCCAAGTACACAAAGATGGATGAAGTATACCGAATATTACTCAAGGTCAACATTCCCAGTAACCTTCGATGGGAGGAGTTATGAAGTCTGATCGAGTAGGCGATGAGGTGTCCAAGCCTAGTCAACTATCTAGTTAGATGAGGTCGTGTAGAGGCCTCACCAATGGTTCACCCCAAAAATCAGCATGAAGTTTCAACATATCATCAAGTTGTTTCCTAAATTTTTGTATCTTGTTAAGTTAGTTAGCTAAATTTAGATTATCCACATCCTGATCTTTAATGACAAGATCATATGTAATTTTGGTTATAAATACTTCAAACTTTGAAGTACTGAGGGTTGATATTTACGCCCTGCAAGCTACAAGACTGAAATTTTTATCAAGAGATCTTCCATTAATACAAAGAGACATTTTCACAGGATTCTCGCATGTTATTCATTGGTGATGTTTTCTTTTCTATGTTGAATGTTCTTCTTGCTCAGTTGTCATATTGTTTTCTAATCTAAATCTTTTAAAAGTAACGCATGTTGCAGGATTTATCTTTGTACCCTGTTTCAGACTTCAAAAGATTTTAATGTTTATCTTATGATATTACAGTGAAGAAATTCTTAAATGCTTCTTTACTTTAATTGATATTCTTGTCTTTTCCGCTATTCATCATTTTACTGCTAAAGAATCCAACGAATGCATTATCTTGCCCTGTGAAAAGAATCTTTGTTCCTAGTTTAGATTTCTACCCTTATAAATATAGACCCCATAGCCCAATGGATGTGTAAATATCCTTCGGCCAACTTAACAAAAACAACAAACCAGTCAATCTTATTTTATATAACTAGCCTAATATCTTAAATATAGAGCATAGCTAAATCATACAGAGAGATCCTTATCTGAAACTGGTAGGGCTAGATTCCAGTTTCGAAGTGGTTGGATAAAGTTACCTCTCATAGATTTCTTCTTTCCTGACAACCTTTGGGAATTTACAGAGCGTTAACATAGTGTCGACCATACTGGGGAACTGAACAAACTTTCAACCCCACGTTTCCTTTTTGCTAGAAGAAGACTTTGTTTCTAAACAAATTGTAAATCTGAGAAAGAAATAATGTGTAGAGGTTGTTAAAAGCTTGTGCATATTAATTTCGGACTCATAAAACTAAAAAATATATAAAAAATAGAAAAATTTGGCTCCTAAAAGAGTTTATACTCGATCTCACCCAGACCTAGAACCTGCAATAGCAACTGATAATCCAGAACAATTACTTAGAAAGAAGACCGTTACAGAAGGTTCAGGGAGTCATAGTCTCCTTCATAAGTCCTTTTCCCCCCAAGAGGAACTCGTTACCCTTCAAGATCTCGACTTTGACACCATTTTCGAACAAAGCCTGTTTAGAATGAAATATGATAGCTTTGTAACTGAAATTGTTTTAGACCCAATAAGCCTACAACCCCAGACCCTTGAAATACTATCTCCCACTACAAAACCTCAAACTGCTCACTCCGTGCCAGCAAGCCCCTACTCCTCCTCATCTTCTATCACCGCCCCACCTATCATCCAGATTGTTGTCCCACCTCCTCCACCTATCATGGCAGCCAAATATGCTCCCTTGGTTTTGGCCGCACCTCTACATGTTATGCCCCAGGATTATCAAACGAGACTTCCACAGTTCAATGGAACATGGCCCTTGAGTGCATAGCAACACGTTGATAAAATGAATGATTATTTTGATATGCAGGAAGTAGATGAAGCTGACGTTCAAATGAGATTGTTTGCACAAAGTTTGACCGATGACGTTAAGAAATGGTACAAAGGTTTACGTGCTACCTCAGTGCTCGACCTTACAGAGTTTCAAAGAAGTTTTCTAGACAGATGGGAGGTAAAGAAAAATCCTCTCCAAATCTTGTCAGAATACGAAAACATCAGAAGGAATCAAGGTGAGACAGTTCAAGATTACTGCACCTGCTTCAATAATATGTACAATGCAATTCCAACCAATGTTAAACCCCCACAAGGTTTAGCACTGATAAAATTCCCTGACGGTTTCGACGCTAATATGTCATATCAATTAAGGGAAAGAAACTCCATCACCCTGGAAGACATGCAGAAAAACGCAATAAGTGTCGAGACCAACCTGTTGGCTAAAAGGGCACGACAGAGGACTGAAAGGAGAGTCACGATTAAAGAAGAACCTTCCACATATTCTTCTAATGCCAAATTGGATTCCTTAGCTAGAGAAATGGAAAGGATGATGGAGAGACTCACTGTATCCGAAAGAAATCCTCCTAGAGAAAATCAACCTGCTCCACAAATTCAGAATCCTAACTTCAGAAGAAATCCTCCTCAAATCAGGCAGAGAGATCCCAGGGATCAAAGAGAACAGAGGGGTCCTGATCAACAGATCAGACCACCCCTACAAGAAAATTATGTTGATGAAGGAGAAGAGGTAATTGAAGAATTGGAGGACACTCACATAAACCTCATGGTAATTCATGATAACGAAGCTATTTTCCTCACTCAGGAAGAGCAAGAAATTTTCCTCCTTTCTCAAACGCAGGTGAGCGAAGAAGCTGAAGATACTGAATAATAGGCATTTGAAAATTCCATTATGGAGGTACACAGGCAGTACAATTTGCGAAGCAAGAAGACGGATGAAAGTTCCCCAAAAAAGGTAACCGAAACAAAGAAAGTGGTCGAAACCAAGAAAGCCCCTGAGCCTTCTACCAAAAAGATCCCTGAGAAAGGTAATGCTGAAGCTCCAACAAAAAGAAACCTTACCATTTTACAAAGATCAATGCAGACTGAGGTTTCATCAACCAACCCACCAAATACTTCTGCCCAGAAGACTATGGTGGACAAATCAGAATTGTTGAGCCAAAGCAGAGCACCTACTCCTTTCAGCCTTGAAGGGGAATTAGACAAAGTGAAAATTCCCATTCCCCTTTCCGAGTTGATGAGTAAGGACACTTACCGATAGTAGGTGATCAAAGCGCTGAGAATTGAACCTAATATAGGCATGAAGGCCTTAACTGTTGGATCAACGAATCATTCAGACACTGTAAATCTTATCGACGATCAACCTGAACTCCTATTTGGCCCTGAAGTTGATGGTCAAACTGACAATGGTGTTGTCTCTCCTTTTTACATCAGCCTTAATATACGCGACTTGATTCTATATAATGCTATGTTAGATTCAGGTGCTTCCCATAACCTGATGCCTAAAGTAGTGATGGAAAAATTGGGACTCGAGGTCACCAGACCTTACAAGGAATTACACTCTTTTAACTCCAACAAAGTTAGATGTATCGGATTGATCAAGGACTTATGTATCACTTTAGTTTAGTTTCCAGCAAAAAGCATGGTTATGGATGTTGTGGTCGCAGACATTCCCCTGAAATATGGTATGTTGTTGTCCAAGTCTTGGGGGGGCAAGTTGAAAGGTACTTTGCAGTTGGATATGTTCTATGCCACCATCCCAGTATTCGAGCAACAGAGAAGACTGTATAGAGAGACGCTGATGAAATATATGGTCAGCAGCCAAGAAAAGCCACATAACTATCCTCTGTACTCTGCACATTCTGACCTGGATTCCTTTATCTTATATAACGACGGCGATACGGGAGAGAAAATCGCTCAGCTGGAAGAAGACACACTTGATCCGAAATAAGGACAAGAAATCGCTGAGGCAGAAAGAAAGAAAAATGTGATAAGTGAAGAATTGCTAACAGGTTTCTGGAGCATGGACTTCGATGGAGCTGTAAGAAAAGAAGGAGTTGGAGCAGGAGTTTGGTTACACAATCACAGATCCAGGTATTCGGAAAACCATTCTTACAAACTGAATTTTCAATGCACTAACAACATAGCCGAGTACGAAGCTTTGATGCTCGGTTTGAAACTACTAAAGAAGGTTGGTGCCAAACAAATCATGGTAAGAGAGGACTTCGAATTAATTATCAAACAAATTAAAGGTGAGTATGTAACAAAACATCGTCGTCTCAGAGCTTATAGGAATGTTGTTTTGGATGCCCTTAAATGTTTCACTGAAGTTGATTTGCAGGTGATGCCCAGGGGACAAAATATTTTAGCAGATGGGTTAGCTACGTCAACAACTATGCGCAAGATACCTTTTTGTTCCACTCGCCCATACATGGTGGAGGTGAAGTGTAGACCGACTGTCCCAGACAACATTAGATACTGGTAGGTATTTGGGAACGATGACCAAATTGAAGATTTTCTACAATGTAAAAATGATTTCGAGTGTACAAACATAGACTTAGAAAACGAGGATGAAAATGTAAATAAATCTGATTTTGGAAATGATAATGTAAATAAGATAGATTCAGGAGAGTTAGGTGAAGATGAGATAGAATTTGATGTTTTGCATTTAAAGAGTAATGTTTTACCTAGGGGTTTAGTCCCTTTAGAAGACCTTTTTGATTTTAATGATGTAGCTAAAAAACCAAAAAATGAAGCTAGTGGTAAAGAGGTTGAAGACATTAACATAGGGACAGAAGAGAAGCCCAGGATAGTAAAACTTTCTAAATCCTTACCTCCTGAGAAAAAACTCAAATACATTGAACTTTTCAAGGAATATGCGGACGTGTTTGCTTGGGGTTACGAAGATTTAAAATCTTATGACACAAGCATCATACAACATAGGATCCCGATAAAAGAAGATCAAAAACCTTTCAGACAGAAGCTCAGGAGAATCAATCCCAAGTTACTTCCCCTGATAGAAAAAGAAATCAAAAATATGTATGATGCTAAAATCATAGTTCCCTTACGATTTTCCAAATGGGTTTCAAATCTGGTCCCAACCCGAAAAAATTCTGGGGAAATCAGGCTCTGCATTGATTTCCGTAACCTAAACAAAGTTTTTCTAAAGGACAACTACCCACTGCCAAAAATGGACCACATATTACAAAGAGTAGTTGGATCCAGTTGAATCTCCTTACTGGATGGTTTTTCAGGCTATAACCAGGTTCTCATTCACCCAGATGACCAAGAGAAAACAACCTTCACAACACCTTGGGGCACCTTCATGTATGTGAAAATTCCTTTTGGGTTGATGAATGTTGGGGCCACTTTCCAAAGAGAAATGGACATCGCTTTTGTGGAAGAACTTGGCAAATTTATTGTCATTTATTTGGACGACGTAACTATGTATTCCCAATCTGATGACGAGCACTTAAGACATCTCAAACAAGTATTTGAGAAATGCAGGAAATTTGGGATTTCTCTGAATCCTAAGAAAATCCTTCTCGGATTAGAGCAGGGTAAATTTTTGGGGCACATAATCTCTAAGGATGGAATTAAGATAGATCCCAACAAAATAGAAGCCATTTAGAAACTAGAACACCCAAGGAATATCATAGAATTACAATCCTTCATTGGGAAAATAAACTTTTTGAGAAGATTCATACCTAACCTGGCCGAGCTTCTCAGGAACATCACAAACATGTTGAAAAAGGACACAAAAATAAAATGGGACATTGAATCCAAGTAGTCTTTTGAACAAGTTAAACATGCACTCACACAGGCTACAGTCTTGATCAGTCCTGATTTCACCAAAGATTTTTACCTTTTTTCTTTCGCTTCTAAACATACCATTGCAGCAGTATTACTACAGAAAAAAAACAAAGGGTATGAAAAACCCATAGCCTTTTTCAGTAAAGCATTAAGAGATGCTGCTTTGAATTATAAAATAATGGAGAAACAAGCTTTTGCCCTGGTAAAATCTATAAAGGATTTTAGAGTGTATATTCTCCATTTCCACACCATCGCATATGTTCCGAACGTGGTAGTAAAAGACATTTTAACTCGGGACAATCCAAATGGCTGAAGAGGAAAATGGATTGCTATCATTCTCGAGTATGACATAGAGATTAAGCCTACTAAACTAATTAAAGGTCAAGGTCTAGCAAAGTTAATGGCTGAATCCAATTTCCATGCTCTTGATATTAATTTCTTAGTTGCAGTAGATGAACAGGGAGAGAAAGAGACTCCAAGCGTGAAAGAGGTATTTATGAACTCTCCATGGTACGCAGACCTGATATTTGTTTTGCATAACTTACAAGCTCCCCCTGGTCTGACCAAAACTAAAGCCAGGTTTTTGAAGTTGAAAGCATTAAAATTTTGCATTCTAGAAGGAAATCTATATTGGAAGGATCTTGGAGGTATTTTGTTGAATTGTCTGTTAAAAGATGAAGCTGACAAAGTATTGTAGGATTTTCATGTAGGAGACTGTGGTGGTCATCTAAGATGGAAGACCACAGCTAATAAAATTCTCAGAGTTGGGTTCTATTGGCCTATGCTTTTCGCTGATGTGCATCAGAAAGTGACTTTGTGTCATAAATGCCAGGTGTTCAAGGGCAAAAAGAAGATTCTTCCTTTGCCCCTAAAACCAATCTCTGTTTAAGCTCCTTTCCAGCAATGGGGATTAGACTTTATTGGAGAAATACATCCTCCCTCTTCGGTCCAGCACAGGTGGATTCTTACTGCTAGAGACTATTTCACAAAATGGATCGAAGTTGTACCAAGCAGGCAAGCTAATGATTCTATCATTATTAAATTTCTTGAAAATAATATCTTGTCTCGTTTTGGATGTCCTAGAAATATTATAACTGACAATGCAGCTTCTTTCCGATCTAAGAAGCTCATAGACTTTTGCAACCAATATAATATTGGTTTGGGTCATTCCACAGCTTATTATCCTCAGGGAAATGGGCTGGCGGAGTCATCCAATAAGACCCTGGTCAACATTATTAAGAAGACTTTGCAAGAAAACAAAAAATCATGGCATAACAAGATGGTTTTTGCACTATGGGCCGACAGACTGACCACCAAGAGGTCAATTGGTATGTCACCATATCAGCTAGTCTATGGCACTGAAGCAGTTTTTCCCACTTCCTTAGGAGTTCCTGTCATGAAATTGCTGCAAGAGATGCAAGCCGAGCCGAACGACTCCCAAAGAAGGATAAACCAGATGATCCACTTGCAACAGTCCAGAGAAGAAGTATACAACAAGACTCAGGTTGTCCAAGAAAGCATTAAAAATATCTTTGACAAAAGAACTAAAGAGGATGACTTTGAGCTAGGTGACTTAGTTCTGAGATGGGATGCCCGAAATGAAGATAAGGGGAAGCATGGAAAATTCGATAGTATATGGAAGGGACCTTTCATAATTCAAGCGTTCAGAGGAAATAATGCTTTCTTTCTCAACAACAATGATGGGACCAATCGCCAGGAGGACCTGTAAATGGCAGAATGTTGAAGCACTATTCACCTTCTCAGTAGGGACCTCCAGTCACAGTTTTCCATTATACAAACCATTTTCATTTTGTTTACAAGTTTTTGAGTGAAATAAATTTGATCAGATGGTTGAAGCCCGCAGAGAAGGCCCTAAGCCATTGAACATTGTCTTCTAGTTTTCAAAAATAAAACCAATCAAGCAACAAAGGAAACTATGGAGAAAGTTTTTCAGAACATCATGAATAAGGATTCTTGGCACTTCACAAGGAGAGTACCATCCCCAGGTAGAGACATTGTTATAACCCTGTAATTTATAGGATCAACTGGTGACTGAAATGTTATCTCTTTAAGTGTTTTTGTTTTTCAAATGATTGTCCATTCTGCAAATAATTTGAGAAAAGAAAAGAAAAAGAAAAAGAAAAGAGAAAGAAAAAGAAAAAGAAAAGAAAAGAAGAAAAAGAATAAAAGAGGGCATAAAAGAAATTCAATAAGAGCCCCATGCAATAACAATGATTTGGTCCATACCATTCAAGCATGGCCAAATTCCTTTCAATTGATGTTGATAGGAGTAGTGAATAAGCTTGGCTAAACTGTTTAATCTTAGCCAAGTGATTTAGGTTAGTGAATAAATCTGACCAAAATGCCTAATCTTGGTTAGATAACCCCAGGATAGAGTAATTTCTTAGTCCAATAGTTTAATCTGTACTAATTGTCATAGGTAATTAGGTTAGATCATAGGGTAGTTTGCTTTATCTCAATAAAACAAGCATGATGATCCATGTTGAACCATATCTTTGAGGTTTAAAGGCTTGATGTTTAACCCCCATGGTGATAAACACAAAGAAAGCTTGGGCAAACCCACAAAATGCATTTATCCTAAGTTTCCAAGAAAATATGATTGTGTACTCATTGAATAAAGACCACGCACTGATGAATGGCTGGAAAGCGGGCACCCAGATCTACGGTTGAGGCGCCAGCGCATTTATCAATGGCTGAGATTGAATTCTGGACCCCCACAACTGTTTTTCTTTTAATGGTGGGGGGGGGGGTCCAGAATGTTGGTTAAATATCGCACATAGATCTACGGTTGAAAAGAAAGTATGAAAATCAAAGGCTCATGGTGTTTTTCGAACCCCCCCGACTGATCTGTTGTTAACGGAGGGGGGGGTCCAAAATGGATTGTTTTCTAGCAGGCCCCTTATCTCTACGTGGAAGGAATCTATTGGGTCAGACTCCCACCGCCTCCCAAGGTCTGACATACCTTGTCACCCCATGACATCATTATCCACGTTTTTCCCCTAGAGGTCAGGTCTCATTACTCTGTCAGTCCATTCCCCTTCTTCGCCCTTTACAAGTTCTCTCACCATGGTTACTCCCCAATCAACTCCCGCCACGTCACCCAATCGTATTCTTCAGTCATTGTCACCTGCCATCTCACGCTCTAAATGACCTGTTGGCCATTTATTATTGGCTAACCTATCAGTTAACCTGCTGACCTGTCTCTCGTGCCCAACGGGTATCCATTTTCTCAAAAAATACTTTCACCCTTCTTTCCCTCATCATTCACCCTGTCACCGTACCAAAGAATTTTTTCCCCGTTTTCCTCTCCATTACAGTCAGTCGCCCAACACCACCGTCATCCCCGCTAACCTTTTTTTTTTACTTGCAGATATTGTTACAGTGATGGCGCCAAAATCAAAGAAAGCATAGGCTTAGGAGAATCCTTTCCTCCTGTCTCCTGTCAACCTCGACAGGATCCATCTGGACGACAAAGACCATTTAATCGCAGACACCAGATGTGAGTTCAACTTCACAGACTTACAGTCATGGCTCAAAGAGGTTTTCCTTGACCAGAGCGATGAAATTGGGCTCTGGGAGTCCAACCTCCCTCTGTATCTTTTCCCCCAGGTTCACCATTTCCCCAAATTTTCCCTCAAATGCCCGGCTCATTACCTCCCCGACCAAAGAGCCATAGTGTCTTCATCAGGAGAAATTATTTTCCTCATCACACCTGAAACCATTAATCAGATGATGTAGATACCCAGAGCCGAATCCGCCTCACCTTTGAACCTTAAAATTATCACAGAACTATACCAGAAATTATCATTCCCCCAAAGAGCTTGTATTTTTGAGCTTTTTCTCCCACAGGCCGCTCTGCTCCCCACTACAAATCCCCCGTATCCTTCATCCCTGTTCTTAGTGAAGGGAAACCAGGTCATCTCGTCACTCTCTGCCCTGCTCGGGTATTTTTTGGATCAATGGGTAGATGAACCCATATTGGGTTTTCTGTCCATATTCTCCAGAGATGAGAAACCCACCACGGAGTTCGACTACAACACTTTTCTGGCAGACAACATTCATGAGAAATTCTCAAATTTTTCCATGGAAGGCATGTTCCGGTATTCCTCCATACTGGCTTACATGTTCCTATTCTTTCAAGCGGACAAATTCTCTTTTTCAATGCAGAAGATGGACAAGGATGGGAGGCCACACGCGGTGACAGTGTGGACTTCGCTGCTCAGACACAACTCTACAAAATTCAGCTTCAAACAATTTATCGAGCAGTTCTACCATCCCATGGTGAGCATGCTCAGTGGTAGACCTAAGCTGAGAATAAACAAGGAAATTCAGAGGATCCTACACCTTTTGGATCTTGCAAAGACGGGAGATTGGTACCTGTACCAGGACCACACAGAGATCAGAGTGTATGGGTGCAAATTGGCTCCATACAAGTTGCCCAAGTATTTTCCCGTGAGGATATTTTCCCTGGAATACATAATACAAATGATCAATTCACATGACATACATTTTGTGTCTCTGAAGAAGAAGCAACAACTGAGAATCAAAGGGCAGATTGGGTCTTTCATCTGCAATAGCCAAGGCATAGGGGAGGAAGCAGATAGACTGTTAAAGGAGATGAAGTTTTTTGTTAGCTTCATATGGCATTATGACCCCTACGAGATAATTTTAGAGATGAGATTTAAGAATAAGAATATCCCATATGTCCGCACATCCAGGCCTGAGATAGATAAGTTCACCAACCAGACAGAATGGGAGCCAAACACTCTGGTTGAGACAGAATAGCAGAAACTTTCAGTCACTATCTCACATACGACTACACCACAGGCTCCCAAGGAGAAAAGGCCCAGGAAGGACACTTCACCTTCCATCACTGAAGTATCGTCTAAAGAGTTCCAATTACACACCAAGAGGCCAAAAACCATTCAGGCACTCAACACGACTGGTGAAAAGGGAATTCAATCCGCTACAACTATGGAGGTTGATCGATCTCTCCTTAGTACAACCAGCAAACAAATCATGACTATAGTGTTGCCCAAGAAGCCTACAGAGACTCCACCAGCCAACCAGCTGAGCAAAATAAGACCGAAATTGAGTATTTTTGAGAAGTATGATCTGATCAAAAAGAAAAATCAGACGCTGACCAGGAGCACGTATACTCAGTTCTGGAAGTAAACATCAACTGCACAACACAGACTATTTTCTGCATTCGACACTGAGAAGGGTAGAATGCAAATGGCGTTTCTGGAAGCACAGGTGCCAGACCCAAAAGTAATCATCGATTACAAAAGGGAAACTTTCAAATTTCAGACTAAAGATGTGCATTCAGTTGATCAAATGGATCTGCACAGGAAAACTGGAGAAATAGTTTTCTCCACATTGGCACATGCTTCCACTGCTGCCTCCAAGTTACAAGTATCTCTGAACAATGTCCAGACATAGCTGAAGTTAGAAAAAATATCATCCTTTTCCAAGGATAATAGGATTAAGACGTTGGAGGAACTGGTCCTCAAGATTGGATATGATCCCTCGAATGTGAAAGCAGTCAAGGAGATGCTCAAAAAGAAAAATGTCAATATAGCATCTTTGAGGAAACAGTTTAAACTGCCACCAACTGAAGATTCACGGGCAAAGGAAATATTGGAGACAGAAGGGGAAAATGATGAGATGCTCAAGCTCATCATGCAGTAGAATGCACAATTGAAGGAAATGGAAGCGGAATTGGAAAAACTAGTGAAAGAGAAGGAGCAGTCAAAGCCCATGGAAGTCATTCAACTAAGCGCAGTTCCACTCACAGGAGTGAGCACAACGTCTGTAGCATAAATTCCCTCGGCAACTCCACTGACAGCCCTGGAGAAGACTGTTGAACTGGATAAATCCATGGAAGAAATGAATTTGCAAGAGACAGAGATTAGCAAACTTAAAAAGGAGATTGAGAACCTTCAGGAACTCAAATATTCCTTCCAAACCAGCTATTCCAAGGAGAAAAAAACTTCAAACAAGCTTAAATAGGAATTGCAACAGCTTCAAAAGCAAACAGTGGCGGGAAAAACACTTGCTGAGGTCAAAGAAAGTGTCTAGATGGATATCACCAAGTCCATGAATGAAATATGGTCGATGATACAAATCACGTTCGAGCAAAACGATCTGGTTCAAAGAAGTCAGCAGGCTATTGAGAAGATAACAGAAGAACTGGGAGAGATACCCACAGAAGCTGTCGAGATCATCAAATTTTTGAATTCCAAAACCAGAGAGGAACTAGAAGAATTAAAGATTGAAGATAGGACAGAGACCATCCTTGAGGTCAAGAGGGTCCTGACCAAGAGAGGATTGATGCTACAGTTGGAGGAAAAGGTCCAGACCATGGACGCAAGAGTGAAAATATTTTTCATCAAGATCAAATCTCTCCAGAAGAAAGGCCTTCCTGGTTTGAGAGTTATAAATGACAAGTTAATGACGCTTGTCGATTACAAAAAGAAACTAGCCACTGTGGCTAAGGATAGCTCAAAATTCTCAGGAATACAAGGCAGTATCTTGGGCAAGGAATTCTTAGATGATTTACAGTTAGACATCAGTATACAACATGAGATCTGGTACATCTTCATCATCAAGCCAACTTTTTCCAAGTACACAGAGATGGATGAAGTATACCGAAGATTTATCAAGGTCAGCGTTCCTAGTAACCTTCGATGGGAGGAGTTATGCAGTCTGATCGAGTAGGCAATGAGGTGTACAAGCCTAGTCATCTATCCAGTCAGACGAGGTCATGCAGAGGCCTCACCAACGGTTCACCCCAAAAATCAGCATGAAGTTTCAACACATCATCAAGTTGTTTCCTAAATTTTTGTGTATTGTTAAGTTAGTTAGCTAAATTTAGATTAGCCACGTCCTGATCTTTAATGACAGGATCGTATGTAATTTTGGTTATAAATACTTCAAACTTTGAAGTACTGAGGGTTGATCTTTATGCCCTGCAATCTACAAGACTGAAATTTTTATCAAGAGATCTTCCATTAATACAAAGAGACGTTTTCTTAGGATTCTCGTGTGTTATTCATTGGTGATGTTTTCTTTTCTATGTTGAATGTTCTTCTTGCTCAGTTGTCATATTGTTTTCTACTATAAATCTTTTAAAAGTAACGCATGTTGCAGGATTTATTTTTGTATACCCTGTTTCAGACTTTGAAAGATTTTAATGTTTATCTTTTGATATTACAGTGAAGAAATTCTTAAATGCTTCTTTACTTTAATTGATATTCTCGTCTTTTTCTCTATTCATCATTTTACTGCTAAAGAATCCAACGAATGCATTATCTTGCCCTGTGAAAAGAATCTTTGTTCCTGGTTTAGATTTCTACCCTTATAAATACAGACACCATAGCCCAATGGATGCGTAAATCCCCTTCAACCAACTTAACAAAAACAACAAACCAGTCAATATTATTTTAAATAACTAGCCTAATATCTTAAAGATAGAACATAGCTAAATCATACAGAGATATCCCTCTCTGAAACTGGTAGGGCTAGATTCCAGTTTCAAAGTGGTTGGATAAAGTTACATCTCGTAGATTTCTTCTTTCCTGACAACCTCTGGGAAGCGTTAACAGTTGGAAACACATTGTTTCACCTGGTTGGAAACCCTATAACCCATGTTGGTGCCCTTTCAAGTAATACCACAATATATAATACATGTAGATGGAATCTCATTTCCACGTACCTTTGGGTATATAGGAAGTCCCCATATATACCTAAAACCAACCTTAGATAAGCTATTATATTGTCTTGTTTCTATAGTAAACCAAGAACAACACTCAGGTATACTGATCTCTAGTACCTGGTAGTTGAGTAGTATGACTAAGGGAACAATTGAGCCTACTTACTTAGTTACTGAGTACTATTGTTTGACCCTACATGTATATCAAAGAGATATAACACCTAACACTCCCTTGTCCTTAAGATCCAATAAATTTTTTCCATGGCTCCAAAGAAATATTCAAAAATTACTTCACCAATTAAACCTCTAGAAATATCCTCCATCACTCACGAAGAAAATGAGGAGATACAAAACCAACTACCCAAATTGAACAGTGAAATCAAGAAATTGAATGATAGGTAAATGAAAAATGTTGGTTGGATGAATACTCAAACATAAATGGAAATAAATATGGATGTAAATAAGGAACTAATGGAAAGGAATATGGATGAAAAGAACGGTGGAGTATTTGGAACAGAAAATGGATGGAAAGTTGGAATGAATGGAAAAAAATATTATGGAATCCTTAAATGGGAGGTTCCCTAAAATTGATAAGGTGTCTGAAGGGACTCATGAAAATAAAGGTAGTATTCAGGTTGAAAAACTTTCCAATAATAAGAGTTTTCCAGATATATTTAACTCCAATAATGGATTTACCTATGGATGGTATCCGAAAGGAGTGAGCCTTCCCAAGTTTTAATTAAGGGATTTTGATGGAACATAGGTTTTTACCTAGGTGAACCAAATAGAGAAATATTTTGAACTGCATAATATTATGGATAATAAGTAAAGGATTCACATATAAACTTTGAACTTTGAGATAAAACCATATCAATGATATCAATGGGTAGTTAAAAGGAAGACCCATTCTTATCATTATTCTTGGGGTTTATTTACAAGACAATTAGAAGCACAATATGGGAAAGTTTGGGAACACGAATACTTCAATCAATTGACAAGAACACAAAAACTTAGGTCATATTATAATTCAAAATTTCAGGTATTGACCACAAGGGTGGATAACATAAGTGAAGAATATTTGTTGGAATCTTACATGGGTGCATTAAAAGAATAAATTAAACATGAGATTTTCCTAAAACATCCTAAAACTATTATGGAAGCTATGCAATTTGTTCATTTTATTTACGCCAAGAATAAGGCTACACACAAGTCTACAATTGGAGCATATGCATGAAGTAGAGATCATTTTGGGGTTCATAAGACAATCGTACCTCAACCTATCGAATATCATACCAATAAATGGAGGAAAGAAGAGAAAAATGGTTATTCTTTGGTTGTAACAAGAAATGTTCAAAATGCATAAATGTCAAGAAAAAAAAAATCATCTTGGAAAATAATGATGAAGAGGAAATGGAGGCATCTTCAGAAATAAATGATGTAGAAATTGTCAAATTATAAGAGTAGGAAATAGAGCCAGAAATTGTGCACAACATTGATTCAGATAGGTGATAAATATATATTCATGCAATGGCAGGTTTTTCATCACCTCAAACCATGAATCTTGTCGGTTACACTATGAATCAAAAGGTTATAGTTCTCATTGACTCGGGTAATACCCACAACTTCATTGATAAAATATTAGCAAAAAACCTCAATTGTTTTGTATATCCAATGAAAAATTTTCAAGTTTTGGTTGCTAATAGTGGGAGTATTTATTATCACCACAAGGATAACACCTTCTTGTGGAGGTTTTTACGAAACCTCCCTAAAAATTTTATGCCTTAACTGTTTATAGCAGAGGTTGTTAGTGAAGGCTAGCGACCAAAGGTTTTTTTTTTTTTTTCGGTGCACCTTTAAGGGATATATGCATCAGTGCATACATGAACAATACAAAACCAGTGCATCAATGTTCAAAATCAATTCCATACTTTATAATAAAAAAATACATGCATCAAATACATCACACTGATGTCGTTGAACACTATGCACTAGTGAGCCTCCCTATCGTCAGGCACACCACGATAGGGTAAATAAAAAAAAATTACCATACCAATTTTTATTGTTACAGTGCATCCCGTGCTTCCCAACTCTCAAGAAAGCATTGATGCTCACCTTCCTTTCTAATACGTTTGTTTCTAGTTCTCTTCACTGACTTGGATAACTCCATTTGTAGATTCCACACATTTCCAAATTTTGGAGATTACCGTGATTTTTAATATTCTCTAAACATTAAATCATGCCTCCTCTGGACATAAGAGGATAGTAAAATTATTTATTACCTTCCTATTTTCATTTTCATCCAATCAAAATTTGAATTTAGCTTGAAATTTGGCATTTTTTTTCAATTTTTTTCCAATTTCGTGCAGTGTGCTTGAACGCCTCGGCTTGCCCCGATGCAGTGTGTACTGTATTAAATTCACAGTGAGTGCTACCACCTCTGCATTGCACATATATGTATGCAAATTTACCATTCAAGTAGGAGAACCATGATAAATTCTAAAAACCAAAGTGGTGCATCCTTCAAAACACCCCATGACCATCACACAATTGGATTCGACTCATACTGATACATTTCACTTCATTAATTTCACTACTAGCTCAAGGATTGACACAGAACCCCTACCTCACGAGGATCCGTTGACCTTCTAGTCACTAGATCTTCACACCCTCGAGTTGGATTAGCTCTTCGATTTCTCCCTGGAATCCTACAAACAATTATCCACAGGTCCTTGTGAAACTCGACATGCGCGAACAAGCACCAGGTGCGAGCTTTCATCCATGTGACTACTACCCATGACCACAAAACTTACTAAAGGGCACTTCAAATTTCATGATTTCAGGGTTCCTATGTGAGCCAAAACCTAAACTCTCGATCCTCGATCGACGATTTCTCTCGGCGCTAGCTCCTCTCACTAACCCCCCCCCCTTTAACTATGACGATGGGATAAAACTAGTGCCTAAACAAAAAGAACTTCAGAACTTCGTATGTCGGGATTTTACATGTGATCCAACCTTAGCTCTCCCGAATCTCGATTTCCGAACTCTCGATGCTAGATAAATGGCTCAAGATATTTCGTGATCCGACGGTTTAGCTCACCCCTTCGCAAATCAGGACTTCACGACTAGCGAAGTCGAACGATTTCTCACCTCCAATCTCCCAAAATCTGCTCTGCGGCAGATCAACAGTCCACGCTCCCCCCTTTGATCGACAACTACGATCAACTCGCAAGTTTGGGCCTCGCGAGTTCTTAAAACTCTTCCCTTTGACTTCTCTACTCTGGGACTTAGCGAAATATTAATCGCTCGCCACATATCCTTCCAGATGGATGGCTGTGATCTTTTCATGAACTTGGGGTTCACGAGTTCCCAAAATTCTTACCTCTGCACCTCCCTAATTCTAATTCAGTGAACTGTTGATCTCCCTGCCACGTGTCCTCTTCTGATGGACAACTGTGATGATTTCAGGACTTTACAAATTCCACTCTCCTGTGCACTATCTAAGGGTTTAACCCTCACGCACCTTCCTCCAGATCCAATAGTTATTGGTCCACGTGCTCAGATCTAATGGGAGAGATCTAATATCCTCTCCTCTGTGATATCCTCCTGGTTGTTCTCTGATCTGATGGTTCATATCATTCTCAGTGTCGATCCAAAAGCTATTGTCACTCCTCCTCATGAGCTTTCACTTTCTTCCCAGACTCGGAAGATTTCAATGTTTCGAAGGTCTCGGCCTTCGATTTATCTTCTGCAAGCCTTACAACTTTGGGTCTCACCTACGTTCTGGAAATGCTATCTCTCCTGATATTTCCTCACTCTGAAAACCTTGAAGGGGTTTCTCTACCTCTGCAACTCCTTGCAGGATCCTTGCATGTTGTTGTGCTATCCTCTCTGAGTTTCTTTATGGCTTGGACCTTGAAGTATCTCGACCTTCTGCTCCTTTCTATTGGAACTTTGTGTGCAAAGGCACTATTTCTCCTGAACTTTCTTGCTCGAATCCATAAGGGAATCAACCCTTGTCTTTCCCTTCAAAGGGAAAATTGGTTCCCTCTCGGCAACCTCCTGATCTTTTGAAATTGGAACAAGTTCTCTCTGCCCACACTCCTTGGTGCTTTGACTAGCCTTCAACTGGTTTTCTTTCAACACTTCATCCAAGTGTTAGCCTGGTGCACTCCTTGCATAGGTCTTCCTCTAGAGTGTTCAACAACTCTGATTTCCTCCATGAGCTTCAATTTCTCAGACCTCAAAGGTCTCTGTCCCTTTTGTCCCTCGAAGATATGCAAGTGCCCTCTTGGCAACTTTCGCTTGAGCACTACTTGCTGAGCTTTCAGAGTATTTAGTAACTCTGTGAGTGTCTTCTCCTAGACACTTCTCTTCTCACAGACCTCAAAACATATTTCCTTCGTGCACTTCTTGCACACTCTCAATGCCCACCTAGTAGAGCTTCACAGAATCCTCAACAATTATGTCTTCTCTCTATGCTCTCCTCTGCACAGTCCTACCTCCAAGGTGTTCAGTAACCTTGAAGTTCTCCTTTGAGTGTATGATTCCTCTGGTGCACCCTCCTAGCACATTCTTTCCTGAATTCCACAGAACTTAGATGTGCACTCTTTTCACTATCTCACAGAGTCTTCAACACTCTGTCATGCAACCCCTTGCATTTAGCCACAAGAAACCCAGACTTGAAATCAAAAACTCACAGACAATAAATTTTGTCTATAACCTGCAGATGGAACCTATCATACATCTACATCATAAATGCATAAACACATAAAGATGACATTCACCAAATACACATAAACACACAAAGAATTTCATGCAGGAAAAACTTCTTTTTGTATAACTATGAATGTCCAATTACAATATGGGTAAGATCGGACTGCAATAGAGCCTCAACTCTCTCTTCCTATCTCTTCTATCATCTACTTCCTCCTAATGAATTTCGATACAAAAGGGGGATCCTAGATCTCTTCCCTCCATCTACCTACTCTCATTAATTTACATTGAATTACACTCAATGGTTGTCTAGTCCGGATCAGATATAAATATGCAGCTTGTCAACCATTAAAGGCGACCTCATATCCTATCTTCTCAAAAGAATTAAATCAGCTCTACCAAGCCTTACAAACATTGAATTGTATTTAATTTCAATTTGAAATTAAAGTTTGAGAGGGTTGGCGCCTCTCCTCCTTGAATGTGTGCTTGATGTGCTCTTCTATTTGGAACGTTGTTGGGTTGGAGCGATGCACCTGCATAATACTCCACTGCTACGAAAAAAATTCATGAGCTCCTACTCATGAGCTTCCCAACTCTGTTGAAATCCACCTGGGTCCCAAACTATTATGTGGAGCTATCCATCTACTCCACTGTTTTGTTGTTGTTGTTGTCGCTTCCCTGCTTCTCTTGTAGGCTTCCTTCTTCTTAGCTTCCCTTTGCTGATTTCTTCTTGTGCTGACCTCAACATCAACCTCCTTATTTTTTCAATCACCTCTTCTAGTTGCTCCAATGGTTGGTTCTCTTTATGCATTCTTTGTGGCTGAACTTCTTCCTTGGCAATGGGTTGATCAACTTGATTCCCCTTGTTGTTTCCCTCTTTTGTGGCACTAGATGGACACTCTGTTGTAGACTCCATCCCTGCAGTTTCCTCACTGAGCCACTGCTCAACTTCTTCCTCTTCTAACAGATTTTCTTATGCCAATTCTCTTGCTGGCATGTTTCCAGCTGCTCCTGAGACTGGAATTTTGCTTCATCTTCTGCTGCATACCTCGGTACTGCAGTCATCATCTATTCATCTTCTTGGCCGAAATTTCTGAGAAATTATGTCGAATTCCCTTCTCCCAAAATCTACATGAATGTCTTCTCATGGCAGGCATCTATTGGTTCTGTATTTTTCAACCAATCCTCCAACATCCCCAACTCCTTCTACCATGGAGTGAGCATCTTATGTGCATGCTCTTTTTCTACCGAGGCATATTCTGATGTCTACTCCCATTCTTCTTCCTCTATGACAGTCACTATTGGATTTCATTCTTCTGTTGTTGCATCTGCAACACATTCTCTGAACTCAACTGGGTTGTTTGGTAGGAATATCTGAATTCCCCCAATGATTAGAATACACCTCTGATCTCCCTCCATCATCTCTCCTTGTTGATATGAACTCCCTGTTGAGTTCACCTTCTCTCCCTTGCCCACCTGGAAAATGGGGATTTCTACTCTGCCCTCCTGGCAGTGTATGAGATTCATTGATCTCTCTCCATTGCCCACCTGGAAACCTGAACTTTCTTCACTACCCACCTGGCAGTTTATGAGATATCTTCTTGATCTCTTCTTCTCATCATCAATGAGACTCTTCTCAGCTTATGGCTCACAGATGTGAACCACTTATTTTGTTTCCCTCAATCTCTCCACATGCCTCAACCACCTATTTAACAGTTTTTGCTATCCTCTAGCTAACAATTTATGAACGGGCCACTTCACCTTCTTCTTCATGGGCCACTCATACACCCAATGTACTTTAGCATCCTGTTGCATTTTAAATGAAAGCTTCTCCATCTGTTCTCTTATATCGCTGATCTCTTTGTCTATCTCAGCCTTTCTTTTCTTCTGGCGGTCTTTTCCTTGACCACTCCTTTGGCCTTCAATATCCATCTTCTCTTTCTCCACCTGCCCTCCTGAAAAGTTTGTTGTTCACTCTACAATCGAGAGAATTCCCAGATTATCCTACAACCCACCTGGTTGTCAATTGTCTGTTGCCTACATGAAAATAGATCTCCACAGAGCATCAACACTTAGTCTTCAACTTCTGATACCACTGACGGTATCAAACTATCTCCTTTACCTCATTTGCCTGAAATATACAGATGAAAAATCAGCTCTGATACCACATGACACAAACCCCTTACCTCACCAAGATTTATTGACCTCCCAATCACTAGATCTTCTCACCCTCGAGCTAGATTAGCTCTTTGATTCCTAGCTGGAATCCTACAAACAATTATCCACAGGTCCTTGTGAAACTTGGCCTACACGAACAAGCACCAGGTGCAAGCTTTCCTCCAAATGACCACTACCCGTGAACACAAGCCTTACTAAAGGGTGCTTCACATTTCACGATTTCGGGGTTCTTGTGTGAGCCAAAACCTGAACTCCCGATCCCCGATTGACGATTTATGTCAGCACTAGCTCCTCTCACTAGGCCCCCCCTTTAACTATGACGATGGGATAAACCTGGCACCTAAACAAAAAGCACTTCGAAACTTCATATGTCGGGTTTTTTCATGTGATTCGACCTTATCTCTCTCGACTCCCGAGTTTCAAACACTCAATGCTAGATCAACGAATTAATATATTTCGTGATCCGACCTTAGCTCTCCCAACTCCTGAGTTACGAACTCTCAATGCTAGATCAACAAATTAAGATATTTTGTGATCTGACAGTTCAACTCACCCCTTCGCGAATCGAGACTTCACGACTCGCGAAGTCGAAAGATTTCTCACCTCCAATCTCCTAAAATCTTCTCTATGGTAGATCAATAGTCCACACTCCCCCCTTTGATCGACGACTACGATCAACTCGCAAGTTCAGGCCTCGCAAGTTCTTAAAACTCTTCCCTTCGACTTCTCCTCTCTGTGAGTCTGCGAAATACTAATCGCTCGCCATGTATCCTTCCCGATGGATGTCTGTGACTCAGCCCTTGTCTTTCCATTCAAAGGGAAAATCGGTGCCCTCCCGACAACCTCTTAATATTTTGAACTTGGAACAAGTTCTCTCTGCTCGCACTCCTTGCACTTTGACTAGCCTTCAATTAGTTGCCTTTCAACACTTCGTCCGATTATTGGCCTGGTGCACTCCTTGCACAAGTATTCCTCCAGAGTGTTCAACAACTATGTTTTCCTCTTGAGCTTCAATTGCTCAGACCTCAAAGGTCTTTGTCCCTTATGTCCCTCGAAGAGATGCAAGTTCCCTCTTGGAAACTTTCACTCAGGCACTACTTGCTGAGATTTCAAAGTATTCAGTAACTCTATGAGTGTCTTCTCCTGGACACTTCTCTTCTCACAGAAATCAAAATAGATTTCCTTCATGCACTCCTTTCACATGCTCAATGCCCACCTGGCAAAGCTTCACAGAATCCTCAACAATAATTTCTTCTCTCTATGATCTCCTCTACATAGTCCTACCTCCAAGGTGTTTAGTAACCTTGAGGTTCTCCTTTGAGTTTATGCTTCCTCTGGTGCGCCCTCCTGGCATGTTCTTGCCTAAATTCCACATAACTCATATGTGCACTCTTTGCACTGGCTCATAGAGTCTTCAACACTTTTTCATGCAACCCCTTGCATTTAGCCAGAAGGAACCCAAACTTGAAATCAGAAACTCGCATACAAAAAATTATGTCTATAACCTGTAGATGGAACCTATCATACATCTACAACATAAATTCATAAAAACATAAAGATGAAATTCACCAAATACACATAAACACACAAATAACTTTATGCAAGAAAAAATTCTCTTTGTATAACTATGAATGTCCAATTACAATATGGTTAAGCTCAGACTGCAACAGAGCCTAAACTCTCTCTTCCTATCTCTTCCATCATCTACCTCCTCCTAATGAATTTAGATACAAAATATCTTTTTACAAAAGGGGGCTCCTGGAGCTCTTCCCTCCATCTACCTACTCTCATTAATTTACATTGAATTACATTCAATGGCTGTGTAGTCTAGATCGGATATAGATCTACAACCTGTCAACCATTAAAGGAGACCTAATCTCCTATCTGCTAAAAAACATTAACTCAGCTCTACCAAGCCTTACAAACATTAAATTGTATTTAATTACAATTTGAAATTTAAATTTGAGAGGGTTGGCGCCTCTCCTCCTTGAATGTGCGCTTGATGTGCTCTTCTAACTGGCGGGTTGTTGGGTTGGAGCGATTCTCCTGCATCAAGGATGTTTAAAATTTAATGTAGTGGTGCACCCAGTTTAACCAATCGCACTGGGGAATACATGAAACATAAAGCATGGGTGCATCAATTTTTAAAAGCACCACCATACTTTATAATAAAAAATACACGCATCGAATAAATTGCATCAATGTCATTGAACAATATGTGTCAGTGTGCATCACTGTCGTTAGGTGCATCATCGTAGGGTAAATAAAAACAAATTACAAAATCGATTTTCATTGTTACAATGCATCTCGTGCTTCCAAATGCTCAAGAAAGCATCGATGCTCATCGTCCTTCCTAAGATGTATTGTTTCTGGTGCTCTACACTAACATGATATTCTCCATTGGTAGATTCCACACATTTCCAAAATTTGGAAATTACCACAAATTTATTTGTTTCTGAATAGTGAAACCATGCCTCCTCGAGACATAACATGCCTAGTAAATTGTTTATTACCTTCCTATTTGCATTTTCATCCAATGAAATTTTGAATTTAGCTTGAACTTTGACATTTTTTTCAATTTTTTTCCAATTTCACGTGACCCGCCTTAGCTCTTCGGCTTGCCACAACATGATGTGTATTGTATTGAATTTATAGTGAGCACCACCCCCGATGCATCTCATATATATGTACACAGCGGTGCCATTCAAGAAAGAGCACTGCGATAAATTATAGAAACAAAGTGGTGCACCCTTTGGAACTCCCTGAAACCGGTGCATAATTGGCTTCTAATCGCACTAGTACACTTCACTTAAATAATGACACCGCTAACATAATGATTTATAAAATTTAACGTAGTGGTGCAACAATTTAAAGCCAACGCACTGATATTATAAATAGAAATGCATTGGGACATGTATCGCCTGATTTTTCATAGCGACGCATCTCATTGGATGCCTCGTTCCATATGTTTTATCCTTTACAATGCATCATGACACAAAATAACAGTGCTCCACCACTATCATGGTGATACCAGTGCATAAATAGTAACACATCACACCAATGCAACTACAATAATTAATTTTAGCTTAGTGGTGCCCATCAATCCAAGAAATGAACTGATGTTTTAAAGACAATGACACTCAGGTAAAATTTTCATAACCAATTAGAGTAGTATGACTTAATAGGTGCACCGCTACAATCTGTGGCAGTGTGTCAATAGTCATGGTGCATCGGTACATAAATATTAAATGTACGTACTGTGACATGTTTGGAAAAATAAACAACGTGGTTCATCTTCTATAAGGCATGTTAGTGGTGCATTATTGATACAACACACTGATAGACAACATGTTGATGCTCTGGTAGACATGGTGCACCGATGATTTCAGTTTAACGAAGGGAGCCATGAATTTGCACACCATAAATGTTAGTGTTGCGATGCATATTTGTTAATGAAATGAATCGGTGATGTAAAAAACAATGAACCGACACGATTAAAAGAACTAAGTTGATGCAGAGCATTCTATGGGATTCACTGTTGGGTGGTGTTGTTTCTTTGAGATAGTGCACCGTCTTTGGGGTGTTTGTTCTGTTCTTTACACACTTGTTTCTTTTAAATATTTTTTTGCAAAAAAAACATTAATTTTGGACTTTTTTTTAAATACATGTCATTTATATATGTATTTGTTTTATAATTTCAATTTATTTTATTTGTATATATGTTCCTAACAATATTTTTTTGAGAATCAAAGATGATGACGACGAGAGGAGGAGTGACAATAGGTCGAGACACACACATTTGTGTGTGAGTGGGAGGATAGGGAGAGGGATTTGTTCCCTCACCCTCTTTCATAACATACAAATGACCTTTTGATGGATATTGGCCTCTTGAAGTTTTATCATGAGGGTACATCCCTTAGGGGTAACTCTTCATTATTACAATTATTACAGTAGTTGATCTGTCATCGGGATCTTGTGAGACAGGGGTTCGGGGTTGGTCCCAATTTGTGGTATCATCCCATGGAGGAGGATGTCTATTTCATCACCGAGTTGTCTATGAGGGGGTATTATCTTCCCCATTTCCTTTCTCTACCTCCCAATGTTGCAGGAGATACTCAACTGGCATATGTGCATGGATATGTTGGTTCACATGTTCATTCGATTTCGGAGTTATAGGTTCAGGGTGGTCAACTTCGGATAGGTTCATTTGAGAGACAAGACATTAGGTTCCTATGTATTATGATCTCATCGCTATCACAGTATAGCTCTGATGTGAAATTCATTAGTTTCTCTATGTTTTATTATGTAGATTTATTGCAAGAGCCCCTATGGATTGTCACACTGTTTTTTCTAGGATGAGATACTTCCCATTCACATCTGATTCATATACTCTATTTTTGGAGAGGGTTCATTCCATTCAGCCAGAAGTACCATACTTTCCTGTTAGGCCTATGTTTGATACGTGTATGTGCATGTGGGGGCAGTTCATTCCCAAGAGGGGCTAGTTCGGGTTTCCCATTACTCTGGTGGGTAGGCCCCGGTAGGGAGGTATTTGATTTATTGTCTAGTGTGGATGATCATGTCCTCGATATTGTAGAGTACATGTACGTGGGGATGAATTGGAGAGCATGTCCAAACATTCGATTTACAACGAAGGATCCAACAGATGTGAGAGGTAATATTATCATTATGTTTTGATCCATATATTTGCATATTTTTATGTCTTATTTAATGCACATGTAATTTATTGTATCATTTTGTTTCAATTATCTTATTATTATTATCTAATGTTTCGCAAATATTGGCACATATGTTGGGGATGTGCTTACCCAACGTGAGGATGAGGTGATGGAGGAGGTAGATGACCATCCTCCATTAGTACAGGGACCCCACATGCCACACAGACTGGATATAAGAGTTCAGGTAGAGGTGGAGGATGAGTTATGTTGTGTCGTGACTAGTCACAAAGTGGTATCCACACCCATTAGAGACATATTACGTGTAGAGGATCTCTCTACTGCATGGAGGATTTTTCCTCATGACACGACAATGTTGATGCATCGTATTATTGTTGTCATCAACCTCATTGATACGTTGAGGGTTGGTGCTCCTGATCCCACTACATATATCTCATCAATAGAGCCATATGCATCCTCTACTTCACCACATGGTCCTCCTCCTCCTCCTGATTCTCCTCCACATGAGTCGTTTGTAGCATCTAGAAATCCTCTTGCTTCCCCTCCACATGTGTTTGAACCTACATCCACGTCTGATCCTCCTCCTCATGTTTCCCCTCCACATGTGTCATCATATTCTATCGATTCTTCCCCTCCTCCACATGGGTCACCATCCATTGATCATTGTCTTTCTCCTAGTCCACATGTGTCATCATCCACCGATCCCCCTCCTCCTCTTCCTCCACATGTGTCACAAGATTTTGATGTATTGGACACTATGTTCACATTGGGTACTGCTACAATTATTTATGATATAATTGTTATTGATAGAGGCTCTACCTCTTGTAGTAGAGACATTGATGCACCTGGCTCTAGTGGTGGACCTAGCTAGAAGTGGTATTGATTGACATTTATATTGATTTTTTTATATTTAACTTGAGATTTATATATGACATGTTTATTGCAGTTTTTGTTGATATGTATGTTTGACATGTATATTCATATGTATATCGCTCATGTATATTATGTTTTTCATATAATTTTTTGGTTGTTATTGTTTTTTTATTTATAAAATGTATTATGAGTATGCCAATGACGAACATTGCTAATGATTTCTCCCTTTTTAAGTGAAATTTGATATGTATCACTCATTTAAATTTGCAGTTGCCATATAATGTTTAACTTTACTTTTATGAAAGCATTTAATTTGGATTGTGATTGCAAAAAGTTATAACTAGTAATGCCATATAATGTTTAATTGTTGTTCAAGGTGAATTGTTTATTGTCCAACAAGATACAATATGTTGAATAAACATGTTGAGAAACAAAAATATTTAAATATTTAAATATGATGAGTGAAATGATTGTGATTTGAATATTTATGTATTTTTCAAATATTATAATAATAACATTATAACATAATTATTCACTAATAATAATGATGATGATGTAATAATAATGTTAATTTTTAATTTTTGTTATTCAAATTTTACAAGACAAAGTTATAATAATTTTTTTTACTAAAATCACAATTATTATATTTTATTAATATTTAATTTTTCAAAATATTTTATTAATTTATATTATCCAACTATTATAATATAATAAATTTATTCAATTAAATTTAAAATAATAAATATAGAGAATAATAATACATTTTGATCTATGCACTTTCCAGTAAATGATTTCACAATTTTTTACTCTAATACAGACTTTATGAATCTTCTATTAAAAAATAATATCAACTAATATTTTATAATTAGTATTTTAAGAATTAGTAAAATTAACAAAGGTTTCTATACTTTTAGATAAGTACGGATCATTAAAATTTTCCTTAATTCTTACTAGGCTCTAGAAAAAAGACTCTTTTATGATTTCCATGTCCTTCCTATATTGACACATATTTCAAGGAGAATGCAAAAATAATGATTAATATAAGTTTATATGATTATAAAACTAAAGGATGGAGTGGAATATGCAAAGGTCATGGTAGTTGTACTAGTTAAGGTGGGGAATGCCATCAAAGTTGGCAATACCAACACCACAAGTACTATAGATGTTGCATGAAGTTATTTTGTTGGAATTGTCCTTAGAAGTTCCATCAAAGTAAGTATATATTTATTTGAATTTTGATTTTCTCAAAAATTAAAAATTTTGAGATTTGAATATTTTTTAATATCTTCATTTTTTGTTAAATGAAATATAATTTAAAATGAATCTTCACTATTGTATGCCACCAACTTTGTGATATCTCAACTAATGCTTAGTAATTTAAAGGTTAACATTAACATATTTTAATACAATACAACATGATTTTTCTATAATAAATAATAAATATGACAATAAAAATATATCAAAACCACATCTTATGCGTGTACGTCTATTTAATGTATTTCCAATATGGTGGTTGCAAATGGTTGTTAGCTTTTGATATCCATCATAATTATAAAATTAAGGGAAACAAAACATAATTTTCCATTATAAATACCCATAATAAAATGACACATCCACAATATAAATGTCCAAACAAATAATTTACAAATCGGTCTTTGTTTCCATCACCTTGATTATATTCCTCAATTGGATGAAAAATTAGTCAAAATTGGATCCCTACCCTAGCCAATATGAATAATTCTAAATATTAATTTATAAACATTTTCTAGTCGGCTCTTATTAAATAAAAATTATTAAACAAACAAATTATTAATTATTAAACAAACAAATAATTAATTATTTAAACAAACAATTATAATTTCTAAAAAAAAATTATATTTCTTGACTTCATTTTCAATAAGTTGGCTCCTTATAAAAACTTTTCAAGTATTTATATACCTGTTATATCATTTTTTCCTTCATTTCTTACAAACGCTTTCCTAATGATGGACCACACTAGTTTGGTCCGAAACGTCGAAAATCAAAAAACCTATGCGATGAATCCGAAAGAACTCTCTGATCAAAACAATATTGTTCTCAAAAATATGTTTATATCTCAAATCATGTCTCAATATGAACAACCAATCCCCATGCAACACATTTGGGTAAAAAAACACTTGGTTGCAATGTTTTGGGAAAACATAAGGTTGTTTACTTTCTACCCACTTTTTTTAGATTTAATACATATTAGTTCACTATCTCGTTCTTCCTTTACATTTCTCCGTTCGAAGGTATCCCACCACTTGCAACAAAAAATAACACATTGAAATGATGAGAAGTCTACTTGCATGATCTCTTGTATCTTTCCAATGTAACCTAACTTCCCCTCTATCAAGTTTTCATCATGGTGGCTAGCACGACTGGATTGGTTGAACTTGACTTCAACTCACCAATATTGTATGATGTGTCCATCATCAACATAATAAATGAGAAAATGATGTCCATATGCCCAAATATATAGGAACAAGTGCACCTGTAAAAATGCGAACAAAGGACAATGTCATATGTTTGATAACTAAAGAATTAATAAAAACATTATACATGTTACAATTCAAATATGCAATATTATAAATATAATGTTGTACTTAGAGAGGTTATTACAAAGTTTTTTCACCTGATCCCTATGTTTAGAGCATCCATATCTTCTCCACATGGGTTACGACCGAACACCACATATTTCTCTTGTACCTGGTCAGCTACCCAACTGTTGGGACATATTTTTGGTATATTTTATTTTAAATGATCAGAATAAGGCATGCTTCTACCATTCAACCGTTTGCATGTTTTCCTGTCACTATCTCATTTCCTTCTTTTATATTCATACAATGTGACCCCTGGTCACGTTGCCTCCGCGTTGTAAAGAACAAACTTATTGATGGCATCCATTCTAAATTCGTTGATGTATACAAAAATTCAAAACGAATAGCACGTGATCAAATATATATTATCAACTTAAAGAACGAAATTATTGATGGTACCAAAATTTATAAATTCGTTGATGTATAAAATAATTCAAAAAAAATAGCATGGGATGAAATATATATTATCAACTTCAATGTAAATAATTACTATGTATAATTGAATTGACAAAATATAACTAAATTACTATGTATGAAGCGCATATTTTCGTTCGTTTGGAGTAGTTCCCCTTCTCTTTTGTCCTCATATTGATGGTCATACCAAATGAATTCCATTCTGTGTCATCAATTTGAGTAATGTACTCACTAGCATAATAGAATGACTCGTATATTATGTACCCCTCTACCACAGAGCCCTTCGGTTTTTCCTTTTGTCGACCAAATCTCTTCAATTTTTTCATGTACCTATCTAAGAAGAAAATCCAATGACATGAAAGCACCCTAACTAATTCAACCTAATCAGGTAGGTGAATTAGAAGATGGACTTGCAAGTCCATAAAACTCATGGGAATTTCCTTCTCAAACATACAAACCATCTTAGTTATCTCTCGACGCCACCGTAGAATGCTAGCCATATGAATATCCCTTGATGTGATCCAAAGTAAAAATGCAGATAATTTGGATATGGTATGTCGCAGGTCCTAGGCAAAGTCATAGTTCATACAACCATGCATGAGAAAAGTATAATGACACTACAAAATAGACACACACATCATTAATTCCCATAAAACTGTGAGTGCATAACATATTTTTAGTGACCTCAGTATAGAAGAAGAATCATGTATTCAACATACATACCCTTATAAGGTTAATATGGTCATGTGATTTCAATCTTGACAAATTCTCATCTACAATGAAGCAACGTCGTAGAGTCGACCCGTATAGAGAAGATTCCTTCACACCCAATATAACATCCTTTGTCATAGAAAGATAACATTTCTTCAAAATCCATGGGACATCATATTCTTTAAAAGACCAAGAGGGACCAACCTCTCCTCTATTTTCATTTCTTGGCCAATGCTTTTTTTTAGTATTCGAAGCAATAAGATCACTCCTAACATCCAATGTGTCACTTTTATTCCATGGAATGTGCCTCATAAAGAAGATGAAATATTTTTTAATATATGCATGAGATATAGTAAGTGACCAATCTTAAGATGCTCCCAATGTGGAAGCTCATAAAATACATATTTCGTTTTCATCTCAATGGGAATTTTCTCAACATAGGTGTCAAAAAATTCGAGATCATCAAACATAGGTTCCCCCTTTGAATCAAACAATTATGTCATTTCCTTATCCTTCTCTATGTCATATTCCCTATTCCAATCTATCGATGTCATTATTTTAGGTATTTGGGTTCTCTTTGTTTTACCATTTAAAGAAAATGCAACTCTTCTATAATCATAGATAATTTTAGGGGCTATATATCACCGATGGGATGTTTTCCATGCTTTTTCCCAAAAAAGGATTCACCAATTTCCATTTTTTCTAAAAATGATTTGCCCAAATTTTATAGAATGAATTTGTTTTACCTAAGAAATAACCCAAATTTTATAGAAACTATATAAAATCCTTAAAATTTTGAATATTTTTACAAAAATATCGTCAAACATTTTATAGTTTGCATATTGAGAACTAGTAAGATTCATGAAGGTTTCTACAACTTGAGATAAATTTCCATCCTTAAAATTATCTCTGTCTATAAGGGTGGTATTATGGGAGGAATACCCTTGAATAGTCATACACTGACTTTCATAGGTTGTTGGACCACCTAGACTTTATAGAAGGTCCACAACATTTACATCCATGCTACCCTTTTGTTACAAGACCTGTAATCTTATCGTATGCATAACATGTTAATGCCAAAAACATAGTTGTACCAAATGAAGCATGCCAAATAGAATTACAGATATAAATAAATCGATAAACATGCTTACCAGAGCAAACTCCTAGTTCTGAATAATCGTGTTTGGTGTACACACATATTACATACAACATAAAAGACCTCTCCACTTTGATGGGTCTTGATACAACATATACATGTATCCCTTCCCATAATTTCTTAAATTCATTAATCAATGGCTGAAGGTAGACATCCATTCTCTTCACTTGTCTTCTACCCGAGACTATAAGAGCCAACATAATATGTTCATTCTTCATGGAAAACCATGGGGGGATATTGTTATTGATCGCTACCACTGGACAAACAAAATAGTTGGTGTTTTGGGGGGAATATGGGTTAACTCCAGCTATGTTCAATCAAAGGCTCTATACTTCATCCTTGAATTTATGGGGCCATGTATCCTCTATATGCTTCATGGCTATTGAATCTGTTGGGATTCACATAACTCCTAGCTCACTTTTATGTGACGCATGCCACCCCTGCAATATGGCTAATGTTTTGCAAAAAAAGGGCCTTTGAATCCTTGGAATTGTAGGCATGTGCCTCAATATCTTGTGAGGAGGACCGTGTGCCTAACCCTTTTTATTTATTTATTTATGGTACCTGTCATGCCAACATTCCAGACAGATGCATTTGTCTGCATATTTGATTCTATACAGAATACAATCATTTGGACATACATGGTATGATATGTACTCAACACCAAACATTTTTAGCATTTTCTTTGCCTCTGCATAGTTATCAGGAAAACTATTATCACTCAGAAGTACCTTATATTTGAGTAACCTACAATCTGTGGGTAATATAAATTTACACTATCATTAAGCATGAATAAAATCAACCCTTTTCTTCCTTCATTATGTGACAAGATTCCTTAAAATTTTAGGGGAATTAATGGTTAGTTACCTCAAAAGTGTTGAGAAACATGTGTCTGGCATACCATACATTGCTTTCAAATTGTATAGTATCATTGTTTTCCCTAGCTGGGTAGACCTTGCAAACCCCTCTATTGGACCAAATAGAGGGGTGGTGGAAGCAAATTTCAGGCTTTTGTAGAAGGTATCTATGACATCAATGTCATCCCCTAGTTAATTTTGTTGGAATTGATCTAAACAAATTCCATATATGGCATGGGTATCCCACAAGAAATCATCCATACCAACCTCTATATCATTGCCTTCATCCCCAACATGTGAAGAACTAGTGTTACTATCGAGGTTTTGAATTGGTGAATTAGGACATAGTGGGAATTGAATAGATGGTTGTTTCAACCATTCTCGGTATGCTACCTCTTCGATCTCTTTAAATTTAGCAGCAAGCTCACTACTTGAAATTATAGTGGGGAGCAATAGTAGATGGTGGACAAGTCGCTCATCATCATAATCTTGATTGTAAAAATATTGAACATTACATCGATAATATTAGCAACACAGTGCTTTTAATATGTTCAAACATTATACCAAACACTTATTATAATTTTCCCAATAATAAACATGAAACCAAAACCTTTATAAAACAAATTTCCAATTAAGCAATACAATTACATTAGTTCCATTGAAAATCCAAAAATACAATTACTCAATCATCTTTTTCTTACGCCCTACGATGTTGTCTACATAAAAGAGATCAAATTCATGGTGTAATACCATTTACCCATGTTGGTTGCTAGAATATGGTATGTTAGTATTGGTAGGGGAAAAAAGTTTTTCATTTTCATCAAACATCTACTTGCAGTATCTTTCTCCTGATAAGAGATTGTAGAATTTTGGGATCACGGGAATATCTTGAGCGTCTGAACTCGATTCTGAATTTCGATCATGAAAAATTCGATGAACAATCATTAAACTGCACCTGCATACATAACATAAATTGAATGAGATAAATGAATTATCAATAAAATATACATGTATTTTAATCGATGTGAGAGAACTTGAAGGAGTTCCAAAGATACAAAATTTAAAATGAGGTGGCGCTGGAATCTTAAGAATTGACCATTTGATATTATAATTATTTTTTTCTTCATTTGAGCCAAAACCACCATATTGGGTAGCATAGAACAATCTAAACTCAAAAATAACTTTGAATATATTTTATAACTTGACAACACGCTTAAAAAATCATTGTTTTTTTCTACAATATCGTTTTTTTTTTTCCGCCCAGCTATACAAGAAATCTCATTATGGCTTTACAAAATCTGAAATAGTTACTTGATCCCTAAAAATATCCTCCTCAAACATAGAAAATGTGAATTTGATGCTCATCCCCTCTCTCACTCTCTTCCTCCTTCCCTCTCTCTCTCTCCCAACCTCTCTCTTTCTCTTGTTGGTTGTCTCCCTCCCTCCGCTTCTCTCCCTATAT
>ML823363.1:5842-30802 GCA_009831015.1 Picea engelmannii | reverse complement strand
CCCTCACTCTGTATCCCCCTCCCCCTCTCACTCACTGTATCCCCTTCCCTAGGCCTCCCTCTGTCTCAATTTTGTCCCCCATCGGTGTGCTTTATCATATAAATATGTAGATCAGTACATATGGATAAACCAAATGTGTCAGTGCATTTAATTAAGATAAGCACCAAATACTAACCTCCATTATTGCCTCCGTAAAAAAAACACTCCACAAACTTTAAATATGGATGTTTTCATATGCATTGTGCAAATTTAACTATCTTCTGGTGCATTATTACTTACACACCACCTCGGTACGTTATTAATTACACTTTTCACTGGTGTGTCTCAAACTGTATAGCGCACCGACTGAAGCAAGTTAGAAAAATAACGCACTCTTACTATCAATAATTTGAATTTTTTACAAAAATAAATCGATGCATTATACACATCACATCGGTGTGCTACTCATGACATAGCACACCAAAAACATAACTTTTGAAGAAGAAGAAAACGCACGTTTTTCATCAATGTGACGAAATATACAATGAAAAAATGAACGAGAATTTGAGTTTTTGTGTTTATAAAGGAAATCCCTATTCATTGTTTTATTTGTTTGCCAAATTTTAGAGAGGATATTTGTGCAACAAAGATTTATCAGCAAAGGTTTCTGAGTGGGTGGACTTTTTTGAATAGTCAAATTCGAGGGGGAGTATTGTAGATCACATAGAAATCCACAAAGGAGAAATTTCAGGTATATGATTTCATTCTATTAATCATATTGATCATTCTCCTATTTGATTCAAACAATTTTCAGTGCATTCTCAAACAAAAAAAAAGGGTTTCATAGCTACCTTCAGTATTGGAATCCCTAATTTCCTCACTATTCTTTTTCTTTCTCCTTCTATATTTCACAAAAAGAATTTTTTTAAGCACAATTTTTTTATATGGTTTGTTTATTTATATATGGGTGTTTCCTATCCATTGCAATGAAAGCACTCATTGCATTGGATCCCAAACCATCCTATCATTGTCGGTTTTTTAAAACACATTTGTGGTGACTGGTGCGCTCTGTACATAGTAAGCACATTGGCAGGTATTTGTTTGTAAATAACACCACTTTATTTCAATTTGAAATATTATTAAAAAATTATTTGCGTAGTCGGTGATGCATATTTTACTTAAATACGAACTGGGGCACATTGTTTACAAAGTGCATTGTTGAGTTTAAAATGGAAAAAATATTGTTTTTATATGGAATTTTTCATTTCTTAAATTTCTTCATTGCTCGGTGGTGTAATAAATAGTACTTAGGAAGCCTTGTTTTTCTTAATTCATAAAGCACCGACTGAATACAAAAATTTGTAAAACATTTTCAATTTCGCAACATTGCTATATTTTATCGGTGCATATATGTATGTTTTATGCACAGGAATGTATAAATATTGTTGATGCTCTGGTTTGAATTATCTTAATATACGCATCAGAATCTTATTTAAAAAAAAAACTATATATATATATATATATATATATATATATATATATATATATATATATATCAGGGAGATTTTGAAAATTTCAATGGACAAACAAGGGGAAAACCAAGACACATCGGTAGGGAGGTCCAAAAAAGTGTAGAAGAAGATGTTAAAAGGAATGAACATAATTGCATCGCAAGAGGATCCATCGCAAGTACAATGTGCATCATAGGTATGTAATCATTTATTTATTCTTTCATGTACAAAGAATTTAAGTATTGCGTGAAATATTAATTTTCAATTGTTTTGTTGCAAAAAACAAAAACAAATAGAATTCATTCAACACATAAGAAAGGATGATGACGAATAAAAGGGTTGATCACAAACTTTGTGAGTATTCATGTTTTCCACCTTTCTTAAGATTTCATGTTTGTTGTAATCTTTATATTAAATAATCAATTTACACGTGTCCATCGATTCCTTCTACTAGGTGTTAAAATACAAAGAGGAGCCAACCCATGAATTGACAAACATTGGGTTAAGTATGGGTTGTGAGTGTATGTTAAATAATGAAATTTTAATTGAACAATTTATAAGAAGCTATCTTGTTTAACTTCTATTGTTTTATAATTAATGAAAAAATAAGAAAACTTATATTGATTATATCGACTTTGCTTTGTCATGTCATATTAAACATGAAGGAAACAAGGTATGGAATGCAGATATCAGAGGATATTTTGAGAGATTTCATGAAGCGTGGCTTCAAAATAATGTGTATTGTTCATGAAATACTTGGTGCTAAGGTATGTTTTTTTTATTTACGTAATCATGCATAATCCACTATATATATAAATGTAGATACACTTATTACAATTTATTTCTATGTTTGCAGATGGAAGATGAAGGGGCAGAACATAAAAAATGAGTCGATCAAGAAAATATTATGTGATAAAACCAAAGTACAATATCACCTACAAATGATGACTAAATTAGGTTGCATGCAACTCGAGCAATGTCAGCAATTCAACTGATGAATGAAAATCAATATAATTGAATGTTACTGCAAGTTGTATGTTTTGGAATATTTGTCTCTGAAAATTAGTGATTTTGTTTAATGTACTTGACATATTGTCCCAATTGCATGAGGACATGTTATCAATAAGTGTAACAATTACAAATTGGTTGCAATTTGATTATTGTACTAGACCTTTACGTTGTCCCTTTTTGTATGACAATAGGTTTCCTATTCATATATAATAAAATGGGTTTATTATTTCATTGTATTGTCGAATGTTGTAAAATGTTGTGTTCCTGAATAATTAATATGTGGATGATTTACATTGTTACAAATAATAGAGGTTTAATTGGTTGGATAACACATTAATGCAATCATTATATCGAAATGCAATAACAAAAATAAAAATAAAAATATTATTATAAAAAATATTTGATTTTGAAATGATTAATTAAAAATTTGTAAAAAGCAATGAATTAAAATATATACATATCAGTGCACTATATTATTTTAAACTCACTAGACAGTGTGTGCCATAATATAGACATCGGTGTGTTTTGAGGAGTCATAAGCACCAGTGCATATTAATTATAATAATGCATCAGTACGTACTATTGAGAAAACACACCATTTTGTAAATGATATAACGTACAATAATATTTATTGTTTCAAAAGTGTACGGTGCTCATGTTTGAAATATATGTTGGGGCACTAAAAATGACTTATGCACCAGTGTGTTAAGTTTGTTATACGCATTGGGATTCTAGATATTATTTACACATTGGTTCCTTTACTATAGTATACGCATTGGTGCATACTAAAAATAATGGTGTTGACATCTCACCTCAAATATTTGAAATTTCACTACCCTTCAATGCACATGGTAAAACATATACCAATACGTACTAATTACATGAGCACCAAGGGTTATGCTATATTGAATGCACCAGGTCTCAATATAACTTGATCGTATCGGGGATAACTATAACTTAAACACATTGTGGTGGACAAATCCTAAAGCACATTGGTACTTCGTAATAAAATAACCTGGAACCAGTGCATAGTAATTATAAGAGCATCGATCATCTGCATATGACAAAAAAAGTGGTACTAGTGTGCAATAGTTATAAATGCATCGAGGTGTTTTTTTATTATATTAATAACCATGTCATTTTTATTATTATATTAATGTATCGATGCATTTTATTATAGTAAAGTGTCGGTGCGTGTTTGTAAATAATGCACCCATGTGTTTTGACAAAAAAAACCTTTTATACAACATCCACATGCCCATTTGTTTTTACTTATATGGAACATCTGTTAAAACCTCCATGGCCAATATAGGAGGTTGTAGCGGATTTTATTTTATTTTTTTTATTTTTTATTTTTTTATGGTTTGAATTTTATAAAACTAAAAACTTATGCAAACACCTCCACTAGAAGTTGTTCTCCTTGTAGTGTGTGCGAAAATGTCACAATATTAAACTAAGTATGGGAGAATATGATTTGTAAATCCCAATGTATGTCATTCCCATTGGAGATGTAGATGTTTTAGGCATTCAGTGGTTACATAGATCCATATTTATAGTTTTCCCTTGGGTGTCATAGTGAGTATGGACATGGGACAATGGAGTGGTGGAAGGGGCAATTGTGACCGAAATAAGTGGTTGATGAGTGGACTCCTCAAAGATAGTAGTGGATTGGGTGGTGTCTAGGGGATCATCCAGAATAGTGATGATGGGAACAGAGGAGGGGATGGGGATGGTAGTGCGAGTTTAAGGGGGAAGGGAAGAAATAGGAAAAACTCAGTTATTATGGTGTCATTGGTGGAGAGGGACGGAGAGCCAGTGCATGGCTTCTTAACGGGAAAAGAAACACCAACGACTTCGTGTAATTGCTTACTAGATATGGTGGTGTCATTAGGGATTGATGGGAGCGACAACGGAATTTTCTTGGGTAATGTCTCCTATTATCCTTTTTTCACTTCTTCCTCAAAACCGAAGGGTGTCCGCTCTCTCTTCGATGGATTCATGCTTTGGTCGACACCATAGGTCTGTGTAGGAGCTAGCTGGTGTGAAATTGGAGGCATCATATATGAGACACATGATCTCTTATTTTCGTGTGTGACTCATGGCCATGTAGTGAATTCCTTATCTAGAATGGCCTCGTATAGATAAAAAGGCAAGGGAGTCATATAAAACAATGTTGGAGAAACGTCGAGATGTCCCCCAAATGTATTTTCCTGATTCATGTTGAACCAGATGTTGTGAGTATGTTGGTTGAGTAGTGACTAAGGAATCCTCGTTCTCTATGTAGTTGTGATAAGGTCATTGTGCCACTGCAAAAAGGAAACTTTTTGGTTTTCTTCATGAGTGCTAGCAGTGTGGGCATGCCAGGGGTCAAAGAGCTTGGAAATCTGGTTGTTTGGGGTATATGACAATGTGCACCCATCTAATTCTTTCCATTTCCACATCGCAAAAATGAACAACAAATAGCCATAGATTAAATAAGTGTCCCTCTCATGCACATCGGTGCATGTCTGCAACATTTCTGTGAGTATATAATTACACCAGTTGATTGATGCTCCTTTCTTGCAGAACTCTGCCACTGAGATAGCGTCAAGTGTGCACTCTCCTCGGGAGAAATTTTTCATGACCTTTCCTGCAATTAATGATCCAGATTATTTTCGGCACAAAATGAGAGCGGAGATATAATAAAGAAATGCACAGAGATATTGCATATATTCAATAATATAACAGAAATGTATCAGAGATGCAACCATCAACACAGATATACAGTAATACATGATTTCTATTAATCAAATAAATGTACAGAGACTGTAAAAATACAGAGTGAAAGACTCGCTAGAATGGTGGCAGCTTATCTCTGAGAAGAGATGTGACGGCTACTCGCATTCGCAAGAAGATGATTACCATGAGGCTCCGAAGGCCTTTTTACAATAAGCAGGAATGCAAAAAACCCTAGGCATCCAAAAACCTAACCCTAGGAGATGAAGTGTCAAAAGTCATGTGGGCCCCGTTTGGATAAGTGAGTACATCAACTTCCCGGGGTCGTAACTTTTGCATACGATCTTTGTTTTAGGCGTGTGATAGCTCGTTGGAAAGGTATCATCGAGGAGATTCATTTTGGGGGATCAATTTTTCCTTTGGATATCATTGAGAACCTCGATCTCTAAAAACCTTCATTTAGGCCCTCAAAATGGCCCCGGAAGTTAAAACCTGCTAAAAATAGTAAATTGCCAAAATTGCCAGAAAACTATTTTGAGCCAGTCAGAAAAGGTGGGTGGAAACCGATATCCACATGGATCAATTAAGTAGTAGGAACAATGCACCTTCTCGTCATCGATTAGCCCAATGAGTTCTCCACGACCCCCTTTCCTAGTCCCATATTTTTCATAGAGATTTATTTCTCCCTTCTTGTGACCATGCTTCCTTGAACCCTAAAATCCTTGCATGACATCCTTCCCCTCCATGGATAAACCATTTAACTTATGAATTTCATCCAAATGGATGGGGTAGGCCTTATCCAACCATAAATTACCATTGTGCACTCCACTAATGAGGAACCTTGTGCATTGGGCGACTTCTCTAGTAGTGCCAAACACATGCAAGTTGCGCAAGTTCAACAAAGTATTGTCGCGGAGAGGTACGAAGGACGGTTCCCACTCCCACTACAATTCGTTGGTTGGTAGGATCAATAAATCCATGATTGTATGGATATCCATTTGGGGGTACTATGAATCATCTGTGAGGTCAATGTCGAGCAACTGAGTTTTCTAGATTTTCTTGTGAATATCACCTAGAACTTTGACCCAGGTATCAATGAATTTCACTAGAACATCAACCTTTGGAAGGACTCCCCTAGTTGTAGTGTGAACCATATTGATAAACCAACAGTGTTAAACAAAGGAGACTAGTGGACATGGACGCGGGTGTGGGATCACAGAGTGTTGGAGGGGATCTAGAGTGAAGAATTCAAATAACAACTAGAAAGAAATGACTTTGAGAGAGAGACGAGCACAAGGTTAAAGAGAATAATGGGGAAGGTGGCAAAGGAAATGCATTGGCATGTCATAAATATGAACACCATGTATCTTAATGCACCATTAAAAATGAACATGGCCCTTAATCGTGGAGGCATCTATTTGAGGATTTGGGTAACAAAGTGCATAGTCGGCAACATGTTAGTGGGACAACTAGTTAAACAGAAAATTAATTAACGCACCAACAATTAGCCAGAATAATATTGATAGCTAGCAGACTTAAATGATGCAGACCGTAATGACGAGATGATGACCAAAAAGGTACCAATGAAATTTAACAAACAACATGACAACGATATGGCATGAATTTCAAACTTGGAAGTTACTAAATACCAAAATATTTGACTTAGACCTCCCCGACCACAAAGGTGATATCTGGGATGGAAAAACTGAAAATGAAAACTAGACTCTAGGACAAGTGACAGTCAGACACGTCACCATTTTATTGACAAAAAGGGGAAACAACAAAACAATTGAAAATCCCACCTACTGTATTCACTATCGGTGACAGGAGTTCTACAAAACTTCTCTTATTGAGAAGAAATGTAGGGCTTTAGGTGTGTTCCATTCACTCATCCTGGATGGAGAATACCATTTAGTTGTATTATTATGACAACTCCAAAGTCTCGAATTTCCACAACTATGAAGGGTCCAAGCCAATGCATTTGTAGTTTCCCTGGATGCTTTTGATACTTATTGTCGTACAAAAGAACTCGATCACCTTGTGAAAAAGACTTATTATTAATATGCATGTTATGAAAATCCTTCTACCTAGCCTTTTCCACAATATGATGAAAGTCTTCTACAAATCGAGATCTGTCCAATTCCAACAACTCTTCGACCCGTTCCACAACTGATTCATCATCTATCATATGAGTTACGTGTGCAATATATAATATCAGGTTGATAAAATCAGCTGGGATGACTGCTTCTCTACCATAAACCAGTTGGAATGGAGTATACTTATGCAACTTCTTTGTATTAGTCATGTAAGCCCATAAAATTGCTATAACCCTTTCATCCTATTCGTCCCTATTTGCACAACATACCTTGGTTAACCCTCTCTCCAGAATCTTGTTAAAGGCTTCGAATGCACCATTTTCTTGTGGATGATACATGCTAATTTTTTTATGTTGAATTAGGAGCTCACGGGGGAGAGTGGCTATAGTCTCACTAATGAAATGTGCACCCTGATCATTGGTCAAACTATGATGGCCCTCAAACCAAGTGATGATGTTCTAAAAAATAAACCTGTCCACAATATTTGTAGAGAAATATTGGACCAGTTCAGCTTCGGCCCAACATGTGAGATAGTCGGTAGCAATGATGATATACCATTTCTTTGAGTTCTTTTATAGTGGATTGATTGATCCTATGAAGTCAACTTCTCGTTTCTCAAATGCTTTAAGAGGATGAATAAGATGCAATGGAAACGCATCTCAGCGTGGCGATTTACCAATCCTCTGAAAAACATCACAGGCCTTAACATACTCTTTGGAATCTTTGAAGACAGTCGGACACCATAATCCTACTTGTAGTATCTTTTGGGCTATTTTTTTCCCTTCGACATGTCCTTCCGCAACTTTTTTATGGAATTCCCACAATATATATGGCCACTCATGATCAAGTGCACATCGATGAAGGATGTTGTCCAATACCAATTTATACAACTGGCCTGCGATCAACTGATAGTTAGTGGTACGGACCATCATAACCCTTTTCTGAGTTGTGGAATACCCATTAGGCATAGTATCAATAGTGAGAAACAATGCAATATCGAAAAGGTAATCAGGGATAGCTTCAATCTTAAAAATATATGCATCTGGAAGTTGGTCATATACAGCTCTGCCAATCTCGCCTGATTCCAATCAAGATAGATGGTCGAGGCCAACATTTAATTTTCCTTGATTGAAAATGAAATCAAAGGAAAAATATTGAAACAACAACAACCATCTACAAATTACGCCTTCTAACACAAGATTATTAACCAGATATTTCAAGGTTGAATGATCAGTAAAGAATTTAAAATGTCCTTCTAACAAATAATGTCTAAATTTTTGCAAAGCATAAACCATTTCCAAACCTTCCCTTTCAATGGTTGTGTAGTTGTGCTTGGCCTAAGAAAGATTCCTACTAGCAAAGTAGACGGGAGGATCCAAATTTATATCACTAGGTTGTGCAAGGATTTCACCCAAAGCTATGCCAAACAAATCAATGTGCACATGTAATTATACATTCCAATTTGGATATATTAGAATAGTAGAAGTACTTAACTTTTCTTTGAGGGTATCAAAGGCTTGATCACACTCTGGTTTCCAACTGAAGACTTTAGATTTCTTCAAAAACTCCTCCAACAGGGCAGTTATGCTTGAGTAATTTCTGATAAATCTATGGTAGTATCTAGTGTGGCCCAATGTTGACCACAATTGTTTGGAAGTCATGGGAGGAGGCATATTCATTATCACAACAAACTTTGCAGGATCAACCAAAACTCCTTCCCTGCATATTATATGTCCTAGCAGATTTCCAAAAGGTACACAAAAGATACACTTATTCAATATAAGAGATCTATAGTTGTCTACAATGGTCAAACATCAACATTCATAAACCTAAGTGCTCATTCAATAAAACATATATTTTGCAGTCATTCATATATACTTCAAGGAACTTGTGAATAAAATCACGGAAAGAAACAATAACTATTCAATAGAAAACAACTGGGAATTCTTCATCCCAGATGGCATAAAATTATAAGAAAAAGAACCCCATTATATGGTGCAGGTAGTTTTTCTCCTATCTTCTATCACAATTTTGACCTAATGATAACCTAAGAATCCATCTGTAAAATAATAAGCTTCATTCCTCGCTACTTGATCAAGAACTTCATCACTAAAGGGAGTAAGAAAAGGATCATGGACACAAGATGAATTCAAAATCTTGTAATCCATGCAGACTCTAATGTCATCAGTACCCTTGGTACTCTGTGGCACAATAGGACTGATCCACTCAACCGCTTCCATAGGGAAAATTAACCCAAATGCTAACATTTTATCAATCTATTTCTTAACCTTCTCCTTGACTCATGGATTCAGATGGTATGGTCTGTGTTTGATAGGATTAGCATATGTTTTTAATTCAATCCTCATTTCTCCTAAATCTCCCTTAATACCCTTCAGTTCTAAAAAACTCTTAGGAAAGAGATCCTCGTACTCTCGCAATAGAGCCCGTATCTCTGTCATAGTTTGATCATCCCAATAGTCTCATATAGATTCCATCTTAGGGTGCTCCTCACTCCCAATGTTCACTTTCTGCAACTTAAAAGGTTGAGTATATGAGCTAATGATATCACCTGATATGGTATCCTTGACATCTCTTATTATTGTGGATTTCTGAAAGGTTAAATTTGTAAGTTCCTCCAACTCCTTAGGATATTTTGGGTCCTTATCAACCTTACTGCAAGCCATGGGTACTCTCATCAGGGATGGATACATATTATATTCAAACAAGTGTTCATTCTTAGAGCAGACTGTAAGTGGATATTTAGGATTAATTTAGTACTAAACAATATCTTCTTGATCTACTAGAGAACAACTATGATTTCGGGAGTCTTACCAGAGAATGAGAAATCATGAAAGAATTGATTCTAAAGTGTCTTCCAACATGTTTTTTGTTTTCTTGTCTCCTCATGCACATACCATGCTTTGGGAATTGTTTCCAAATAGTGGAAAAATTGGTGCGTCCATAGAGAAGAAGGGAGTTGCGTAGCTTTCCACACTTTTAGACAATGCTCAATGTGTGCAACTGGGTTAGAATGACCATCATATATATCCAAGGATAGCATCTGACTCTTATTATTTCAATATTTTCCCAGTTTCGGTATTTGTGTTAGCAGAAGAAACTGATATTATATAGTAAACTTGACTTTGTCCCAAGAGAATAGAGTTTCTTTGTGAGTATCCCACCACTTGACTAGAGAAGTCTTCAGGGTTATGTTAAGTGTTGAGATTCTATGTTTTGTTGTAGCCCTACTCTCCAAGTCAATGGGAAAGCTCTATAAATATGAGGTACCATCGTATGTTGGACACTCCTTGATATTTGTTCCAATCCATCTTACTGCTCGGACAATTGTGCAATGCCTTGAAAAGTTCTCATACCTGCCATGTTTCCAATTTTCAAAAGTTGCTTCAGAATATTCATCTACTGAATGAATGCTTCACCAACTTATAGATCCATATGTAGTGGGATTAATGTAATCTGCTCGTTTTCCTACAATAAGAGCATACAACCGATCAATGATGTCTTCCTCCATTTTATCATCGATTGGTTCAGTGTATCTTGGACCTTGATAAGGATCTAGTGGTTGAGTAACCTTCATGTTGTCGGATTCAAAGGTCATCATTTCCTTATTAAGATCGATTACAACATAGTTTTTGTACGCCCAATTGATGCCTAAAAAAGATAGATAAGGATCCTTTTGCCCCATGATCTCAATTACCTCAAAATCGGCCATTGTTTTGACACTAGCTAAGTCTACCTCAATGTTTTGCAACCTCCCCACAGGATAGATGTAGTATTGGTCCGTCATCTACAAATGAATAGGTGAATAAATGAGCTTGGGGTTTCCCATTACTTCCCAAGTCTTCTTTGGTAAGATGTTGATGTCAAATCTCAAATATAACATAATGTCTCTGATTCCATGGTCATCAATGTGAGCATTCAACCTGAGCTCCTTTCCAGTTCTCCTTTTCCTTATTTGGACTCTACTTATATTCTTTTCTGGAAGGTTGGCAACAATTAAATCCTCTAGGATTCCTTAAGCTCCCATGGATAGCTTGATTGTATTCTGCAGCTTCTCAATGAGTTTTTCATCATCCAATATGTCAGAAAATAGTTGCTACCGTAGATCAACAACTTTTTTTTCTTTTCCTGAGGGATCCATATGAACATGTGGCTCTCTGGTAGCCTTTGGCTATTGGGGATTTGACTTAAATCTTAGTTCTGCAACTTTAGGCATTGAAGGACCTTGCATATGGTTAAACATATCAATTGCACTTTTAAAGAATTCATTTTGTCAAATAGGTTCATACTTGGTATTTTCTTGGATTTCCTTCTGGATCTTTGGTTGATGTGGAATTTATGTTTCTTCATTGGTTTTTCACCTCCTCCAATGATGATATTAATATTAGGAACCTCTCTGTCAACCATAGTTTTAGTTTCATAATTTATCAGATTGGCACCTCTCTTCCTATCTCAATCCTCCCATTTTGAAATAAGGTCTGGACAATCTTCTATAGCATGGGTATTATTCTTGCAATGTGCACACCAAGGTCTCCTTGGGAGTGTAAAATCTTGTGCCAAGTGTCCCTATTCATCACAACTGTAGCAGTGAAATGGCCCTCTTCTGCCAGTTTTTCCTCCTCGATATCCTCCTCCACCTCTGCGACTTCTCTTAGATCCTTGAGGTCCTTCATTGACCCTAAATGTGGACGGATCTAATCTATCCACAAGTGCATCTAGAGCTTTTCATTGATTAGTGTTACATTAAGGTGAACCACATAATTCACAATACATGATAGTCAACATAGGAGTGTACTTCTGTAAAATTAGACAATGCCTTAGAGAATTCCGATGACTTCTACAAATCTTGCAATACCCGGTACTCTGACCTCCGTTATTATTCGAGAAGGCATGGCATTAAATACGCCCATGAAAAGTGTTGTAGCAACAACCTGCACAACTCCTCCTATTGGCCCAACTTGTGGAGGGACTATATTATATTTCCATATCCCCCTTATCCTCAGACACTCATTAGCTACATGACCTTCTGTGTAACAACATGTACACCAGACTTGTGGTCGACCTACCTTCGGAAGGGTTAATTCTTGAATTTTCTCTATTAACGTAGATATTTGACCCTGCAATTGCACAATATTAGCATCCTCTAGAGGTCTCATGATTCTTAAATTCCCTGGATAGCCTTCCATAGCTTCAATCTTCATTTCCTACTCCAGTGCTTCTCCCAACATAACTATCCTTTATTGAGTGAGAGGGATACATGTCAAAGGTAACAACCCTTGAATGAACTATTCTCTGAGATGATCCTCATGGATAGGGTTTTCCAATTTCCCTATCGCATATTTGAACCTCTGGTTGTACTCCCAAGAGGACTCACCATCCCTTTGCTTTATCTCCCGCAACTCGGAGAGAGCTTATTGTTCTGACTGAGGTAACCAAAATTCCACTATAAATCTATGCTTCACCTGAGTGAGCATGAAGGGTTTCTCTTGAGCCCCTAGTTTGATTTCCTTCATGTACCATTTTAGATCCTGACCTCTCAGGGTAGTCTAAAATTCAATTAACTTATTTGCATCAAGAGTTCCACGAGATCGACAAATGGTTTCACATAGAAACCAATGTTTTTCAACATCTTCATCATGTTTACCCCAAAAATCAGGGTATCAGGTGAGAGATTTTGCATGTTGATTCACCATTGTGGAATTTGGAAATCCTACCATAATGAACCTTGGTGGTCTTGGTTGTGATACAACCGAAAAAAATTCCACACTTCCACTACTACTACGACTTGAAATTGTCATCCAGGAGGATCTGCACATAAGGAATTAATACTTCACACACCATGGTGAAGATCATTAAAATTCTAACTGGTGATAGGTGGAAAAGAATAATTAATGTTCATGAATCAATTATTTAAATTGTAAAAATGATTAATACTTGAAATGAGTATGAGAAACTCATGTATTAGTCATGCATATTGGAAAAATGATTAATACTTGAAGTGATTTTGAGAATCTCATGTATTATTCATTTAATTGCAAAAATGGGAAAATAGTTTTGTGAGAGAATCCAACTCACAAATTAGTTTCCTAATTTTAAGGGGAAATTGATTTCCTAGTCTCAAGGAGGAATTTAAGGGTCTCGTGAGTTGGTTTGGACTCTTCCTCACTTTACCACAAGTGGTTTCCTATTATCAAGGAGGAAGTTAAGGGTCTTCCAAGTACATTGAGATTCTTTCTCATTTTTGTCCTTGAGTTATTATTAGATCCTAAATTTGTGCATCTTGTCTCCTCGAGTTATGAAATTAAGGAAAACTATATAAACTCCTGATGAAAACTATAGGTTTCATCTTTGAATGAATCCTTTATGCATCATCCCTTGGTGGAGAGAGAACTCAAATGTATTCCTTCTGGTGTCTAAAGAAATGTCACTTATGTGAGAGCCTCAAGTAGAAGGTTGCTCTGGGTTTCATCTATGTAAGGAGAACGTGACACATTTTGTGAGAAGTTTCAGCCATTTCAAAGGAAGGATAATCAAGCAATTTGCATAAGCGGATCTGAAGACATAGACAAAAGGTTATGGTGAACTCTATTAACAACTCGGTGATCTCTTGTCTCATGCTTTCTTATGCATGTTTTTATTTCCACAATTATGATTATTAAATGCATTAAGTAATGGATTATGAGACTAACAACACATTTACTAAGTTAATATTCAATTTGGATTCAAGCCTTCATAAATACATCTTTTCTCCTTTGATTCAATCAAGTTCAATAGATCCAAAATTGTAAACCTGACCTTTGTTAAATGACCTAGAACCAAATCAAGTTTGGTATCAATGTCACCCTTGTTCTAGATCAAGTGGTATAGGAGCAGGATTGATAGGGATTGAAGGTGTTGAAGACAAGATGGGAAAAGCATCAAAGAGATTGAAGAAATCAACCAAAACATCCAAGCAGATAATGCGGAGCAAAGAAGGCCTATTAATCCAGAAAAATAGGAATTGGCTAGCTTGAATGAGCCATGGGCTCCAAAATACCTCAAAAATAAAATTGCCTAGAATTCGAAAAAACCAACACCAAGTTGAAGAGCTCATCAATATCTTTCCAACGAGGAAAATGGTTCGTCAAACAAATTCTGGATGACAAATATATGGCCATCTAAAGTTTTCGAAAAATGGGTGAATCTAGCAAATTTCATACAATGCTGACGTTAGCATGCTGAGGTGGCAAAGCCACATGGCCATACGAATGTTGACGTGGCAATACGACGAATGATGTCAACATTATGTAGCAGTTGATGTGTCGCTAACATGCAGTACAAAAGATGATGTCAGCATGACGTGTTGTTTATGTGTCAGTAGGGATGATGATGTTAGCATGATGTGCCATGTTGATTGGGCACTCATGTGGCATCACAAATGATGATGTCAGCATGATATGGCATGTTGACTGGGTGCTGACATGGCAGTATGGATGTTGACGTCAGTATGATGTGGAATGTTGTATGGGCGTTGACATGGCAGTACGGATAATGATGTCGGCATGACCTGGCAGCTAACTAGGCAGTACAATAGATGACATTAGCATGACGTGGAAGGTCATACAATGACGTCGTGCTGACGTAGGATGATGACGTGACAGTCGTACGATGACGTGGTGTTGATCGTACGACCACTAGGTGATGATTGTGCGGGTGATTGGGAGCCATGAATTTTCCCTAGTACGGGAACGTATTTCAGTGCAGGTGAATTTAATGCAATGGTATGACTGTTGTTGGCACACAAATCAAGGCAGAAAGTCCAAGAGGGGCCTGGAAGTGACAGTGACAGAGTTTGATGAATTCATAGTTGTTTCTACGTTATTTTTTTCCAGGAATCCAATGATGCAGTCTGTTTTGTGATCTAAGTAGTAGATATGAGGGATCATGACAGAATCTGAAGTTCTCCATTAATGCATTGCCATGTTTTTCAAGGATGGGAGCCTAGGAAGGGCCTGAAAGTGACAGTGTCAGAATTTGCAAAAATTATAGTAATTTTTGCATGATTTTATACCACAAATCCACTGGTGCAATCAGAATTTGGATCTGAGCAACATATTTTCAAGGCTCAAGACAGAGGCCCTCTTTTTTCATTAATGCATGACACATTTTTCGAGGAAGAGAGCCCAGGGGAGTCTAGAAGTCACAGTGTCAGAATTTGACGACATTATAGTAATTTTTTCATAATTTTTTTCCACGAATCCACTGGTGCATTTGAAATTTGGCTATGAGCAATGGATTTTCAAGGCTCATGGCAGAAGCCCACTTTTGTCATTAATGCATGGCCTGTTTTTCGAGGCAGAGTTGCACTTTTCATAACAGGTTTATTTTACAGTCAAAAGTTGCAAAATGACGAGACAAACTTGTTGGTGTTGTGTATGTTGAAATTTGAGCAGTTGGTTGAGCGCCTTGAAAAAAAACCAATGTAAGTTTCATGCATTTATGATTTTTGCATCTTTATGAAAATTGAAGAGGATGAATATATGTTGAAGATTCTGGTGATCTTTGAGTGTTGCAGCAAGGAAACAAGATCTGAATTATGGAAGAAAATTCGTTGTTTGAGCCTGACACGTAAACTGAGACTGTGGGGTAAGAGGCGATTTTGACATTTTGAAAGATAGTAGTCATGTTTACAGCCAAAAGTCTCAGAATTGGGAGACAAGTATGATAATGATGGAATTTTCCTTCTTTATTATGTTGCACATGTTTGTAATGGGGGTTTTTAAAAAACCATAGAGTTTACCACTCGTGCACATTTGGGGATATTCGCCTTAATGTTAATGATGTAAAAGGTTGTAATTAGCCACTCTTGAAAGTGGTGATGAGAATGAGAGACATTTTTTTCTATGCCTAAACCTTGTAATCCTTGTTGGCAACATTGTAATAGGTCTTATAGTCATTGTTGAGTGAGAGACATTGTTTTTCCTAGGCCTATTTTGACAACATTGTAATGGGTCTTGTAGCCACTATTGAGTGAGAGGCGTTGTTTCCTAGGCATGTTTTGACATCATTGTAATGGGTCTTGTAGCCATTGTTGAGTGAGAGGAATTGTTTTTCCTAGGTATGTTTTGACAACATTATAATCATGGGTCTTGTAGCCATTGTTGAGTGAGAGGCATTAATTTGTCTAAAGGCCTATTTTGGAAATCATTGTAAACTTGACCATGAGTGTTTCATAAACTCCTGGAAAGTATGGTATTTCTTTGAAAAATTCAAAATTTTAATCATGTATTATTCGCTATAGATTTTCATTGATGCAAGTGTCGACATACACATCCTCATTCTGAAGTACAAAGGTGAAGGAGAAGAATGGTGTGGCCTTTCAGAGACATTTGGTGTGCATATCAGGGAATCAATTGCATATTTGCATTCATGCAAGTGTTGCCATTGACATCCTCATACTGAAGCACAAAGGTGAAGGAGAAGAAGGGTGTGGCCTTTCAGAGACATTTGTTATACAAATCAAGGGATCAATTACATATTTGCATTGATGCAAGTGTTGGCATCAACATCCTCATTCCAAAGTACAAAGGTGAAGGAGAAGAAGGGTGCGTCCTGTTAGCGATATTTGTTATGCATATCGAGCAGTGGGAAAGTGCATCGTGGAGTGTAAGACTCTTCCTAGAAGCTGGTTGCAGAGATCTAAGTCACAATTTCTCTTTGTACTTTTGGAGGACCAAAAGTGCCTTTTGTGGGGAGGTGTGATCCAGGAGGATCTCCACATAAGGAATTAATACTTTACACACCAAGGTGAGTATCATTAAAATGTTAATTGATGATAGGTGGCAAAGAATAATTAATGCTCACATGAATGAATTATTTAAATTGTAAAAATGATTAATACTTGAAATGAGTATGAGAAACTCTTGTATTAGTCATGCAAATTGTAAAAATGATTAATGTTTGAAGTGAGTTTGAGAATATCATGTATTATTCATTTAATTGTAAAAATGAGAAATTAATTTTGTGAGAGAATCCAACTCACAAATTAGTTTCCTAATTTTAGGGAAATTAGTTTCTCGGACTCAAGGGGGAAGTTAAGGGTCTCATGAGTTGGTTTGGACTCTTCCTCACTTTACCACGAGTGGTTTCCTAGTCTCAAGGAGGAAGTTAAGGGTCTTCCAAGTTGGTTGAGATGCTTTCTCATTTTTTTCCTTAAGTTGTTATTAGATCCTAAATTTGTGGATCTTGTCTCCTTGATTTATGGAGTTAAGGAAAACTTTATAAAATCCTTATGAAAATTCTAGGTTTCATCTTTGAATGAATCCTTTATGGATCATCCCTTGGTGGAGAGAGAGCTCAAATGTAGTCCTTCTGGTGTCTAAAGAAATGTCACTTATGTGAGAGCCTCAAGTAGAAGGATTCTCTGGGTTTCACCCCTGTAAGGAGCATGTGCCACATTTTGTGAGAAGATTTCAACCCTTTCAAAGGAAGGATGATCAAGTGATTCGTATTCCAAGAAGATATGGAGACGTATCCAAAAGGTTATGGTGAACTCCATTAACAAGTTGGTGATATCTTGTCTCATGTTTTCTTATGCATGTTTTTATTTTCGCAATTATTATTATTAAATGCATTAAGTAATGGATTATGAGACTAACAACACATTCACCAAGTTAAAATTCAATTTGGATTCAAGCCTTCATAAATACATATTTTCACCTTTGATGCAATCAAGTTCAATAGATCTACAATTGTAAATCTGACCTTTGTTGAGTGGCCTAGAACCAAATCAAGTTTCATATCAGTGTCACCCTGGTTCCAAATCAACTTGTTAGACTAGAAGGGTTAGAATTAATATAATTGACATAAATATTTGTTGTAGAAATTACCAGATTAATAGATGGCGTTGGGGGAGTGGGTGATACAAGGCTAGTTCATTTTCCATAGGAGAAAAAATATTTGATCTGGGGGGTCATGTTTGTTTGTAGTGTTGCACTAACATCTTGATGCAATCCAACACCTTCAGGCATTGCAGGGTCTGATTCTCCCGCAACTTATTTACGGGTTACATCTTAGTATTCTTCTTAAGTGGTGGATTTTTTCTTTATTCTTTCATATGTTTCTTCTAAACTTTTTTCTTCTTGTTTGCTTCTTCCAGAACATTCACCTCTTTCACCAAATTTTTTCTTCAACCATCAGATAGCCAACCTTCCTCATCTCTTCAACTCTTGGTTAGAAAAATTCAAGTATAAATAAAGCTAAGCATTGTAGCATCAACACAAGTCATCGAGTGCATTACCTCTTGAATCAACTAGTGGCAGTATGGATTAGCAGCCTCAAGTAGAAACATCATATAGTACTGGCATGAACAACATGGAGTACATTGAGTACCACCAGCCAACATATAGTAGTACTGACATCGAATAGAAGCAGCAATGAGTGCATAACCACTTGTATCAACTAGCAGTTATTGACAATGATTTTCTATCTCTCGATTGATCGGCTTGCGAGACAGCCAACCCTTCTAGCTTTGGTAAGAGATCCCTTCTGGGTTGACCAGGTTCCTTATTTATCCCGGGTTACTCTCTCCTTCGTGAGTGAATGATGTAGGAGTGAATGAACCCCTAAAAGGATAGTAGTACCCCCTCCTCTTACTTTCAGTGTTTCACATTTTATCTCATTCTTGAATCGGTTGTAGAGGTTGTTGTGGAATGAATGGAGAGCCATTTGGGTTTCTTAATAAATAATGAGAAGGCCCATTATCGAGAAAGAGAAACAAAAACCACATACCACTTCTTCCAAGCGTAGCAGCACAGTTTTGAATCAACTAGTTCAGCCGAAAAGAAAGGGGATGGGGAAGCAGAGCCTTCCCTTCTAGGAATCTCCAGACTCGTTCCCTTACTACCCTAAAATCTATAAGATTTGAGAGAGAACAGGGAAGACCTAAGGTCCAAAAGGGGTATATATGGGACTTCAATACTTGGAGTTTGGGGTAGGGTAAAGTGTAGATATGATTTCACTATTTAATGACTGTTATATGATCCTAAACAGGTGCATTGTAAGTAAGCATTGTCTCCATCGGTACCAAACCCTAAAGGTTTACTTGATGAGCTAAATATGAGAGGCAAAAGAATAGGATTATAACTTGTGGTCTTGTTTTACTTGTTGTACCTGGTGAGGTTGTTGGACTTATTGGACTTAACTCTTCTAACGCTTTCCTATGACTACTCTCAAATCCAATCTCCTTCCACGACTGATCGGACCTCTTCATCACTTTTCTCATCTATTTTTTCCACCTCTTATCAAGAACAACATCCAACTTTTGATCTTGTCTATCCCTTGCACTTTTCTTTTAACGCCCCCCCATATCTCCCAGAAAAAATTTCTCAACCTAACTCATGAACCCTCTCCTAAATCGCTCTCCCCCGAGTGCAGGGATTTACGCTTCCATATCACCTGAAGGAAAAAAAAAAAAAAAAAAACATTCCTTCTTCCACTTATAAAACCTTGAGCCACAAGGGGATTTCTCTCAATAATCTTCCTCTAGCTCCCTCTTTAAATATTGCTTCAGCCTTTGAGAAGGATTGATGATTCTCTGTAGCAAATTTGATAATATAACCCCCCAGAATAGTCTTCACCCAAAAACCCACAGCATGAGAGATCATATGATTTAAATGGGGAAGATCCACTAAACCCTCATCGGTCCAGTTACATTTCATTTTGAATCAATATTTGTATTCTACTGATTCTTACAAGCGATATAACCATTGAAATACATAATTTGGGAACCTAATCCAAAATATTTTGTATTGGTCGCTAGCAATGTCTGAATAGAACATTGTGATTTTCAAAACCCTAAATATTTTGTGCCTCAACTATGCTTCTTGTTGTATGAATGTGTTGCGCCTTCTTTCCCACCAATTCTCAACATCAGATTTGAAAATCCGATGAGGAATACTCTAAGAACTCACTTTAAAGCTCGGTCCTAGCAACAAAACCATTTGTTGGTGAAAGGTTGAGACTAGGGTTCTCTAGGGTTGCCAACAAAAGGCACCATTGTAGTCTAGCTACACCGACATTATTCATCCTTCTACAAGGGAAGGAAGTCTCACCGGAGGCATAGACGTGATTTGGTTGATGAAGTGAGTCAGAGAACATGCAACATGAAATTTACATTAATGTTACTTAGAGATATGTAATAAATCCCAAAGGCATTCATGGAAAACAAGTTAATACTTAACCATTCAAGAAAGAAGCAATTGTGCGACATGATTATGGATTCATATACATCACATCATATCATAACAACAAGAAAATTTAGGGCCCCAACCAGTGCATTATATTATCAACAACCTCATGAACCGTCTTGGATTCTTGATTCCACTAATTTTCTGGCTTTTTCCTTGCATGCACTCGATTCTCTTGTCCTTTTCACTGCTCATCCAGCTGGCACATGATGATTTCAACTATTTTCATTGTTGTTTTTCTTCTGGTTATCTCTATGTTCCTCTAATTGTTTTCCACTGCTTCTTTATCTTCCAGATGACATTCGTCGCTTTCCCAAAACTTTGTCTCAAAAACGAAGGGCCCAACAAAATTCATAGACTTCATGGATTTCCTAAAGTAATAGTAAGTGACATAGATCTAAAATTCACATGAATTTTTTTGAAATAATTATGGAAGATGAGTGGAACAACACTAGCTATGAGCTCAACATATCATTCACAAACAAATGGTCAAATAGAAATAGTTAACAAATGTTTAGAGGGTTATCTACGTTGTTATTCTTCAAACAAGCAATCTCAATGGGTGAAGTGTCTTCCTCTGGTAGAATAGTGGTATAATACCATCTATCACACATATACTAAGATGTCTCCATTTGAATCCCTTTATGGATATCCAACTCCTAGTATCTCATACTTTTTTTAAGACCACTCCAAAGTGGACGCAACAGACACTACAAGGAAAACACCTTGTAGAGAAGGTTTTTGGTGGTACAAGATTTGACAAAATTTCAAAAAAATCTCTATTACAACATCTATTATTCAAAGTAGAGGCTTTCATGAATGTTCCATATAAATAAAAAAAATTGGGTGGGCAAAGGTCGTAGCAGAGTTTTTTTTTTTCTTTTTTCGGTGGTTGTGTTAGTAAGAATCACTGGTGCACTCTTAATCAACATGCCCCAGTGCATACATAAAACTAAAAATCATCGGTGCGCTTATAATTATGCACTAGTTTTTCCTTTTTTTGTATGTAGCACCAATGCTCTTATAATTTTTATGCACTAGTTTTGCGATGTTTGCATATGAAGCATCAATGCTTTTTGAGTTTGTTTATGGCCTGATGTTTTCCAGTTAGTGTGCACCCCAATGCTTGTATAATTTGTACGTTCCAGTGCCTATATTATCATGTGCATTGAAGGGTAGTGAAATTTAGAATATTCAATGTGAGATGTCGAGACCATTATTTTTACTAAGAATTGGTGTGTATATTATACTTAAAACATTCATGTGTATATTATATTTAGAGCCCTAGTATGTATTGTAAACATACGCACTGCAAAATTTTAACTATAAATATAATTGTACGTTATGTTGTTTACAAAACGATGTTTGTTCTCAATATTTTGCACCGGTGTTTTAATATAATTAATGGGCATCGGTGTGTATGAATCTTCAAAATGCACCACTTTTTATATTATTGCACACATCGTCTAGTGCATTCATAATCATTTTTACGCACTAGTTTTGCAATGTTTGCATATGAAGCATCAATGCTTTTTGAGTTTGTTTATGGCCTGATGTTTTCCAGTTAGTGTGCACCCCAATGCTTGTATAATTTGTACGTTCCAGTGCCTATATTATCATGTGTATTGAAGGGTAGTGAAATTTAGAATATTCAATGTGAGATTTCGAGACCATTATTTTTACTAAGAATTGGTGTGTATATTATACTTAAAACATTCATGTGTATATTATATTTAGAGCCCTAGTACGTATTGTAAACATGCGCACTGCAAAATTTTGAAACTATAAATATAATTGTACGTTATGTTGTTTACAAAACGATGTTTGTTCTCAATATTTTGCACCGGTGTTTTAATATAATTAATGGGCATCGGTGTGTATGAATCTTCAAAATGCACCACTTTCTATATTATTGCACACATCGTCTAGTGCATTCATAAGAATACAGTTCACCAATATGTATATATTTTAATTACTTTTTTCATTATAAATTTTCAATTAATCATCTCAAAATCAAATATTTTTTATAACAATATTGTTTTATATTTTGTTATTGCAATTTGATATAACGACTGCATTAATGTGTTATCCAACATATTACACCTCTATTATTTGTAACCGTGTAAATCATCCACATATTAATTATTCAACAACACAACATTTTACAATATTCGACGATGTAATAAAATAAGAAACTCATTTTATTATATATGAATAAGAAACCGATTTTCATACAAAATGAGACAACCTAAAGGTCCACAGTAATCCAATTGCAACCAATATGTAATTGTTACACTTATTGATTTTCAGAGACAAATATTCTAAAACATACAACTTGCAATAACATTCAATTATATTGATTATCATTTATCACTTGAACTATTGTCATCGCTCGAGATGTGTCCATGCTTCATTTCTTCATCATTTGTAGGTGATATTGTACTTTGGTTATTTAACTTAATGTTTTCTTGATCAACTTGTTTTTTATGTTTCTCCTCTTCATCTTCCATATTCTACAAACATAGAAATGAAGTATAATAAGTATATCTACATTTATATATATATATAGTAGAATATACATGATTTTGTAAATAAAAAAACATACCATGGCAACAATTCTTTCATAAATAGTCCCCGAGGTGTAGGACAGTCGGTGACGGAGTGTGTTGTTAAGCCACTCTATGTTGCAAAGTCACCGGTTCGAAACCTGCGGGGACAAAAAATCCAACCATGTTAAGGGTTGGTGTGGCTCAGGCTGGGTGCGATCCCCGGGTGATTTTGACGGCTTAGATGCCCCTGAGTCGTTGTTTCTCAAGCCACAGGTTAATCTCGATGCCAACAGGTTCGACCACATTAACAAACAAAAAAAAACAATTCTTTCATAAATAATACAATTATTTCAAAGTCATGCTTCATGCCTTCTCTCAAAATATATTTTGTTAGTTAGATTCCATATTTTGTTTCATGCATGTTTAATACGTCGTGACAAAGCATAGTCGATATAATTAATACAAAGGTTTATTGTTGTTCCATTAATTATAAAACAATGGAAATTAAACAACATAGCTACTTGCAAATTTTTCAATTAAACCTAGATACTTCAACATATACTCACAACCCATACTTAACCCAATGTCTATTAATTCATTGGGTGGCTCCTCTTTGTATGTTAACACCTATTAGAAGACATACATGGACAAGCGTAAATTAATTATTTAAATATAAAGATCACAACAAACATGAAATATTAAGTAATGATAAAAACACAAGTACTCACAAATTTTGTGATCAACCATTTTATTCCTCATTGTCTTGTCTTATGTGCTAAATGAGTTCTATTTTTTTATTTTTCTTTTCTACAACAAAACAATTGAAAAATGATATTCCATGCAATAATTGAATTCGATGTACATAAAAGAATAAATGAATGATTACATACCTTTAAAGCACATTGTTGTTAGGATGGCTCCTCTTGTGAACAATTATCTTCATTTTTTTTACCATCTCCTTCTACATTTTTTTGGACATCTCTACCAGCGTATATTGGTTTTCCCCTTGTTTGTCCCTTGGAATTTTCATAATATCCCTAGAAAAAAAATATATGGAAATCATAATATGTAAAAATTACGTAATTGTTTTACAAAATAAGATAACAGTGTGTATAGTACATGAGTACACACCGACGTGTCAACCATATGTATACACCCCGGTATATGATAACAGTTTCATTATGAAATAAAAAAAACATTTTACAAATTGTTGTATTCACTTGATGCTTTATAAATTAACAAAAGCACTGATACCTAAGTATTGTTTATTATGCATTGTTGACCTATGAACAAATTTAAAATGTGTCGGTTTCCATATAAAAAACAATATTATTTCCATTTTAAACTCAACAATGTTGTTTATATGAAAATGTGCACCAATGCTTATCTATCTACAATGTGCACCGCCTGTAGTGCCTGTTTGATGGTCTCCGAAAAATTCCTTTTTATATCAAAGATATATGATTTGCAACAACAACAATAAGACAGAATAATTAATCATGTATAATGTCACACAATTAAGTGATGCATAAGAATTATATAGTCTAACCAAATTACCACATTTATCATTATTTCCTAAATGATGAACACAATTCAAATTACAATTCCATATCATAAACTCAATAAGGTATGGAGAAAATTACATTGCTCACTCATCAAATGCCCTACACCTATAGGGTTAGGACCTTCAAGACACATAATTAGTGCTCGTAATCTTAGATTCTTCCGATTAATTTTGACCATTTAAAGTCTCATATCTGGCAGTGGTTCTGAGGAACTTGAAGATATCTACTTGATATACCAGATATACCAACCCTAGTCTAAATGTTAAAGACCTTAATTAACTGACCATTAT